>CAWUDS030002219.1:4530622-4650263 GCA_963859935.3 Lathyrus sativus | reverse complement strand
CGTCTAAAGCCTGACGATAGCTTGGTGACAAGCTATTTGGGTGTTTGAGCTGGAAGCTCAAGCAATGCTATACTGCAGACTTGAGGGCTGTTTTCGTTCTTATTATAATGTTTTAGATGTTGCCCGTTTACGATAAACGGTGCATTCTTCTTATCGGTAATTTCAACAGCTCCACTCTGAAGTACTTTAGTCACTTCATAAGGTCCAGACCACCTAGATTTTAGTTTACCTGGGAAGAGTTTTAATCTTGAATTAAATAGCAATACGATGTCTCCCACACTGAATTGCTTCTTGACTGAACGTTTATCATGCCACTTTTTAGTTCGTTCTTTGTAGATACGGGAATTTTCGTAAGCGTCTAATCGAAGTTCTTCCAATTCGTGTAAGTTCAAGATTCGCTTTTCTCCTGCCTCGGTGTAGTTGAAATTGAGTGTCTTAATGGCCCAGAAGGCCTTATGCTCTAATTCTACAGGGAGATGGCAGGATTTACCGTAAACTAATTTGTAGGGTGTAGTACCTATTGGTGTCTTAAAGGCGGTCCTATAAGCCCATAAAGCTTCTTGTAGCTTTGATGACCAATCTTTCCTTGAGGTAGCGACAGTCTTTTCCAATATCTATTTTATTTCTCTGTTCGAGACCTCTACTTGTCCGCTAGTTTACGGATGATAAGGTGTAGCTACTCGGTGTCGGACTCCATATTTAGAGAGAAGTTTATCAAATATTCGCGATATGAAGTGAGATCCGTCGTCACTAATGACGAGTCTGGGTACACCGAATCTAGGAAAGATTGTGTTTTTGAAGAGTTTGATTACTACTTGTGCGTCGTTTGTTGGAGCAGCAATGACTTCTATCCATTTAGACACATAGTCTACAGCGACGAGTATGTAGTTATTACCAAAAGAAGGTGGGAATGGTCCCATGAAATCTATTCCCCATACGTCAAAGATTTCTACCTCTAAGATTCCTTTCTGAGGCATTTCATCGCGTCGTGAGATGTTGCCGGTTCGTTGGCATCGATCACATTTTAGCACAGCGATGTGAACGTCTTTCCAGAGGTTAGGCCAGAATAAGCCGGCTTGGAGAATCTTAGCGCACGTCTTGGATGTACTAGCATGACCACCATATGGTGCTAAATGGCATTGGGAAATGATATTTTCTACTTCTTCCTCTGGGACACAGCAACGATATATGTTGTCGGCCCCTCTCTTGAAGAGTAGAGGTTCGTCCCAATAATAGTGTTTCAGATCGTGGAAGAATTTCTTCTTTTGCTGATAAGTGAGATCCGGTGGAAGCACGCCTGCAGCGAGGTAATTAACGATGTCAGCATACCAAGGTAATGTGACTTGGGCATAGACGGCTTCTACGGCTTTTTCGAATTCTGGATCTTCTGAGATTGAGTTGGGTATGTCACTTTCTAATTTGGCTATCAGACGTTCGTACGGGAAATCGTCGTTTATCGGTATTGGTTCGTGTCTGATGCCTTCTATTCGGGATAAGTGATCTGTAACAACGTTCTCGGTTCCTTTCTTATCTTTGATTTCTAAGTCAAACTCTTGTAATAACAGGATCCATCTCAATAGTCTTGGTTTGGCATCCTTTTTGCTTATTAGGTACCTAATGGCAGCGTGGTCTGTGTATATGATAATTTTTGCTCCTACTAAATAAGAACGGAATTTGTCAAGCGCGAATATAACTGCTAGAAGTTCCTTTTCTGTGGTAGCGTAGTTCATTTGGGCAGGATCTAAGGTTCTACTGGCATAGTAGATGGCATGGAGTTTTTTGTCCTTCCTTTCTCCTAGAACTGCGCCTACGGCATAATCACTCGCATCGCACATGATTTCGAACGGTAGTCGCCAATCGGGTGGTTGCATAATCGATGCGGTGATAAGGGCTGATTTTAATGTTTTGAATGCTTTTAAACAGTCATCGTCGAAGACGAACTCAACATCTTTCATCAACAGGCCGGTCAAAGGTTTTGTGATTTTTGAAAAATCTTTTATAAATCTTCGGTAGAAACCGGCATGTCCTAGAAAACTCCGTATTTCTCGTACGAATTTTGGAGGTTGGAGATCTTTTATAATCTCTATTTTAGCTTTGTCGACCTCAATTCCTTTATTTGATATGACATGTCCTAGAACTATTCCTTGTCGGACCATAAAATGGCATTTTTCCCAATTTAGTACGAGGTTCACTTTTACACAACGTTCTAATACCATTTCCAAGTTTTGTAGGCATCCTTCGAAACTTTGTCCACATACCGAGAAATCGTCCATAAATACTTCCATGATATCGTCTATGAAATCTGCGAAGATTGCCATCATGCATCTTTGGAAGGTTGCTGGAGCATTACAGAGTCCGAACGGCATTCGGCGGTAAGCAAAAGTACCATAAGAACATGTGAATATAGTCTTTTCTTGGTCATCCGGATGAATGGGAATTCGGAAAAATCCTGAATAACCATCTAGATAGCAGAAATATGAATGTTTGGCTAATCTTTCAAACATTTGGTCTATGAAGGGTAACGGGAAATGATCTTTTCGTGTGGCTTTGTTCAGCTTTCTATAATCAATACACATCCTGCTTCCAGTCACGACTCTTTTTGTTATTGATTCGCCTTTTTCGTTTTTGACTACTGTGACTCCTCCTTTCTTCGGTACGACGTGAACTGGGCTAACCCATTCGCTATCGGAGATTGGATAGATGATTCCTGCATCTAGCAATTTCTTTACTTCATCTCTGACTACAGTGCTCAGGATGGGGTTCAGTCTCCTCTGATGCTCTCGAGAGGTTTTAGAGTCTTCCTCTATTGTAATTCGATGCATACAGATTGAAGGGCTTATACCGTTTAGATCACTTATGTTATAGCCTAACGCGGTGGGGTACTTCTTTAGGACTTCTAATAGCTTTTCGGTTTCTGGTTGTCCTAAGTCGGCATTGACTATCACTGGTCTCTTTAGTTCATCGTCTAGAAATTCATATCTGAGGTTTTTGGGTAGTGTTTTAAGTTCTAAATATGGGTTCTTCGGACCTGGCATATGGTTTGGGGTCAGTGCTAAGCTTTCGCTTAGGCTGTCGTCTTTATACGGTTTACGCCAATCATCGTCTTCAGAAATATTGGGTATTTGAATCTTTATTATTTCTGAATATGTGGTCTCTTCATTTTCAAGTTCTCTTATGCATTCGTCAATTTCATCTACTAAATAGCAGGTATCGTCTATGGCTGGTGCTTGTAAGAACTTGGTGAGAATGAACTCTATCTTTTCTTCTCCTACTTCGAATGTTAGCCTTCCTTTCTTCACGTCTATAATAGCTCCGGCTGTAGCTAGGAATGGTCTTCCTAGGATAATTGGGGTAACAGTGTCCTCCTTCATGTCCATGATTATGAAGTCGGTTGGGATGTAGAATTATCCTATGCGTACTGGAACGTTTTCCAGTATTCTGACGGGGTATTTTACTGATCGGTCAGCTAATTGTACGGACATTTTGGTTGGTCTGAGGTCTCCCATATTCAGCTTTTTGCATATAGATAAAGGCATAACACTAATACTGTCTCCTAAATCGCATAGAGCTTTGTCTATCACGAACTTTCCTATGACGCAGGGTATGGAGAAACTACCTGGGTCTTTTAATATAGGAGGCATGCAGTTTTGAATAATAGCGCTACACTCTGCAGTAAGTGTAACTGTTTCGTTATCCTCAATCTTTCTCTTATTCGACAGGATTTCTTTGAGAAATTTAGCATATGACGGCATTTGAGTTATCGCTTCTGTAAAAGGAATAGTAATATTCAGCTGTTTAAGGAGCTCTACAAATTTCTTAAACTGTCCTGAAGTTTTGGAGTTTATTAGTCTTTGAGGATAAGGAATAGGTGGTTTATATGGCGCTGGAGGTGCTTGAGTTTTTTCACTTGCGGTATCCTCCTTCTCGTTGTCTTCCTTCTTCTCTAACTCGGATTCCTTTTCTGCTTGTTCAGTTGGTTTTTGTTGCATGGCTGAGTTTTCGGTCCTCGGATCGATCGGTTCGTCCAATTCTTTTCCACTTCTTAGTATTACAACATTTGCTTGGCCTTTTGGATTCTGTTCGGGTTGTCCAGGAAATGTGCCAGCGGGTGCGGCAATAGAGGCTTGTTGTTGAGCCACTTGTGATATCTGTGTTTCTAACATTTTATTGTGGGTGGCTAAAGCGTCTACTTTTCCAGTCAACTGTTTGATTTGCTCGCTAGTGTGTATGTTTTGATTCAGGAATTCTTTGTTTGTTTGAGCTTGAGTAGCTATGAATTTTTCCATCATCAACTCGAGGTTTGATTTCCTAGGTGCAGTCTGAGCAACAGCTGGTTTCTGATATCCTGGTGGAGCAGTAGGCATTTGCAATGCATTATCGCTTTTGTAAGAAAAGTTTGGATGATTTCGCCAACCTGGGTTGTAGGTGTTTGCGTAAGGATTTCCTTGAGCATAATTTACTTGGTCTGGTGGGATTCCGGCTAGCAATGGGCATTCGGGCGCATTATGAGTGGTGCTTCCGCATAACTCGCAATTTGGAGTTACGGCAGCGACGGTTGCAGTGGGGTTGACGGTCAGACTGTCAATCTTCTGTGCTAGAGCATCTACTTTAGCGTTGAACTTTTCAAGACTGCTGATCTCGTACATCTCACCTTTCGCTGTGGTTTTTTGTTAGAGTGCGTTCACCTCCCCATTGGCAATGGTTTTGAGACATGTTTTCGATTAATTGATAGGCTTCGTCGTATGGCTTATCCATAAGTGCACCTCCCGCGGCGGCGTCTATTGTCAATCTAGTATTGTATAAAAGCCCATTATAAAAAGTATGGATTGTTACCCAGTCTTCTAGACCGTGGTGAGGACATGTTCTCATCATATCTTTGAATCGTTCCCATGCTTCGTAAAGAGATTCAGTATCTTTCTGTCGAAATCTGTTGATTTGAGCTCTAAGCATAGCAGTTTTGCTTGGCGGAAAATATCTCTAAGAAAACGTTTTTTCAATTGTTCCCACGTCGTAACGGAGTTGGATGGTAAAGATTGTAACCATGTCCATGCTCTGTCTCTAAGAGAGAATGGGAAAAGGCGAAGTCTTATCGCATCTGGAGTTACTCCATTTGCTTTCACCGTGTCTACGTATTGTACAAACTTCGTTAGATGTTCGTTCGGATCCTCAGTTGTGTTTCCTAAGAATTGGTTTTGTTGTACAGCTGACAGTAATGATGGTTTCAGCTCAAAATCATTTCGGGTAATAGCTGGGGCAGCAATGCTACTTCTAGGCTCCATCTGAGAGGGTGTAGCGTATGCCTTCAGCGGTTTGTTTGGAGGTCCTTCAACCATGTTTGATTCTTCTTCGGATTTGGGAATGGGAGTGAGAGGATCAGGAATGTTATGTTTGAGTTGGTACTCAATGATTCGGCTTCTTAGATGTAAGAAGCGTTCTAGTTCTGCGACTGAAGGTTTCAATATATCGCCTTGTGGGCGATCACTTGGCATACAATCGACAGCACTAGTAAAGGAAAAATGAGAATAATTAACCTAGTCTATACGGCGTAACAGAAAGTTACACTATTGACTAAACGGGTCCCCGACAACGGTGCCAAAAACTTGATCGCGACTTTCTATGTCTAATACAACCTAACTGCAAGTGCACAGTCTATCGCGTAGTAATAATAGATATTGATCCCACAAGGACTCGTAATCAAACTAGTGTTCTCGGGAGTTACTATGTTTAGCTAGGTAGATAATGTTTGAGGGAATAAGATTGTCACTAAAGGGAACTAAGAATGTTAATTAAAGTATAATTAATTGAATCGATATGCAGTGATTATATTCTTAGGGGATTTGACAAGTTATCGGTGTATGAAATATTTTTCAGAGTTTATTTAAGCAGAAAATGGTGATCTGAAGACTCTCGCCTCACGATGGTTATTGACGCTAATAATAATTCTAAGGGCCAAACGTACACTTTCGTATCCCATTCGGGGTTTAAATTATTTTTTGGAAATCTCTAAGTTCTAATTCATTTTAAAGTGCTTTCGTTGTTATTAAAATGAATGACTAGTGTTTACTATCTGATCTTGCCGCAACTTTCGCTTGTTGGTTCGTATCTTAATTAATTTCCCACTTTCGTGGCAAAACTACTTTTAAATAAGTTCTCGCTTTCGCGACGAAGTTTATTTAGTAAATTAATTTTAAACACTCCGACCATAAACGACTTTTGAAAAAGACAATTTTCAACCGGTTATTATCAAATCCCTTTCGAATTATTACTACATATCGATTACTTTAATTTAGCTAGACATGGATTTGGGAAAGGTAAAACATAAATAAAAACAATAAATAATAGCATGCATTATAATAAAAACTGGAATTACGATTGAAATGAGAAACCTGTAAATATTCCAATTGACTTTTGGGCAGATCCTCCACAGATGTTGGCAGGATTCTGGTCTTTGTGCCAATTCGATCGTACAACAGAAATAGAAATTACAGAAGAATGAAAGGAATGCAGAAAAAGAAAAGAGAAACAAATAAGAATATTAAAAACTGGAAAGGTTGCTCTGGAAATAAATTGGGCAGCACTTCGTTGTATGAATGCGGCTCCCTTTCTGAGGTCCCCTTCTTCCCCTTTTATAGAAATGGAATTCTAACGGTTATGATTGAAGAGGGTGGACTTTGAGGCAGAATAATCAGGGAGTAGTGGTCCACTATTTGGGACTTGGAACTGCTTCTTTTACGTGAAACTGAAGTGGGGAGTTTTTTCCTGCATGACGGTCGTCACAAGGTGTGACGGTCGTCATGGAGCTGTGACGGTCGTCACAGCAGCAAAATCAGCAGTCTGCGTTTTTCATGTTATATTCATCTGGTTTTCGTCCATATTTCGTATGAGATTGCTTCTTTTCTTCATATTGCCTTGTTTAGAGGTGATCATCAAATACCTGCAAAACATCAGACGAATAACACGGAAATAACCCGAAATCGGGTCGAAAACAGTTAAACTTTAGTTGAGTTATGCATCAAAATATATATACGATTTCGTGTTATCATTTCCCATCGTGTTTTGAGGAGGAGTAGGTTTCAATGATTGTGGATGCCATGGTTAGATTCCTTGTGGAAAATCGAGTGAATTAGGGTTTTTACTTTTGAGTTTTGATGAAGATTTGAGGGAACACGAATTGGGGAAGATGAAGTTGCAAGCTCTGTGCTTCCATGGTGTTTTCCCTCCAGGCATGTTCAAATGGAGAAGATGACTTTACCACCATTAGATGTGAGGAAGACTTTGACTCAAAACAAGATCCATTGGCCACGATTTGCTCTCAGCTTGTGAAAGATTTCTGAGTGACCAAAGCGCACCGTTTCATTAAAGTGCCAGCTTGGGCTTAAGTGCAAAACATGATATCCACACCCCACTTCCAAAGCCCAATAGACTTTACACTGAATTGGATTGCTTTTCACACAACGTTTTTTCCATTTTCCTGGCAATTTTCCATTTTAATTTCTGACTGGTCTGGGCCTAATGCGCGCTGCTATCCCCACCCCCTCTCTAGGCCCAGTTGGTTTTTACATTGATTTTTGTTACTATTTGACACGCATCTTTTCCATTTTTCCATATTTTCTTGCATTTTCACATTTATTTTTAGGTTCTTTAAAAAAAAATATAACTAATTGGAAAATTAATATTTTTAGATGGGAGTTTTTTTCCCATTTTCATCAAGACATCAAGAAAATTATAAAAGAATAAAAATATCATTTCATGCATTTTTTCTATTTCTGGTGAATTTTTACATTTAGTTTCTTTTATTGCATTTTATTTTGTATATCCATTTTGCTGAATTTTGTTTAGCCATTCTATTTTACATTTTGATGTAATTCCTTTTGTTTTAGTTAGATTAGAGTATTAGGTTCTGCCTTGAATTATATCACATTTTTGTGATTTAATTTTAATTAGTTTTGAATAAGGAACCTTAGGTTGATTAGAATTAGGGTTAAACTTGACATAGGTGCATTTCAACACATAGTTTTGGGTTTTTTAATTCGATTTAGGCTTTGGGGATTATGTGGGGTATAGGGTACATAGTTAGGGTCCCTTAGAAATTAAACTAGGATTTTATGATGAGTATTTCCATTTTATTTGATTTTTGCAAGTTGATTGATATTGGTGTGTTCCCTCTTGGGATATTGTTTGGTTTGTTGGGTTTTGGGTCTTTCCTTTGGGTGATTGGGCTTGTGCTTGGCTTGAGGAGTCTATGAAGACCTTGGAGATGAGTGAAGACAAATAATGATGCTTATGCTTGAAGATTGCTTCTGAAGACTTAGGAGATAGGAGATATAGGGAGAGCTCTAGAGTAGACTGATTTCTCCTGTCAAACATAGAGAGCTTCTTGTGCCTCTATTCCATCCTATGACACAAGGTCCCCTAAAAGATTTCCATCTCTCCTTAGGAGGGATGTAGAGCATGCTTTGATTGGGTAGAATCTTGAGGATACCTCTCACCTGCTATGATAAGATCTTAGTGATTTCCCTGGGTTATCATTAAGCCTCTTAACATTCCAACTTCATCTTTTAGTTGATTCTCTTCTGTGAGTGTTTGTATTGAAGATTGGGAGCCCATTAGTTCATTGAGGACTGGAAAAGGGGTGGCTTATACCTGTCCAAGATGGATATCTGTTGAAGACTAGGGTTATACTGTTGTTTGAAGCTGTCTGTTTACTGGAGTCAGTGCTTGCTAAAGCTGAAGATTATTGGAGACAAGAGCTTACCTGAAGTTTGAATATCATTGGAAAGTGAAGATGGGATCTGTCAGTGTCAACCTTTTGTTGTTAGTCAACTGTAGCTGTCAGAGCTGGTGTGGGGTGTGATTTTTCTCTGCTGTATTGTCTGTTGATTTTCCCCTTAGGTTTGAAGTGAAGCTGTTTCACTTTGCCTATTGTTTATTGCTGCATCTCGTGCATTTTATTGTTTCCTGTATATCTGTTGTTTCTTTTCTGTTTATCCCCTAGGATCTCTGATTCCCTCTGCGCAGGAGGGAATTATGACAGACATTAGGTTGTAATCCATGCATGATAAGATTAGGGTAGTTTTGATTCCCCTTTCCAACCCTAGGTTTTGCAGACTTCTTTCTCTTCTATCTCAAAACAATTCAAGACACAGTAATAAGGATAATCGATGTCGTACGCTACGAGCCTTAAGCCATTTGAGAAAGGTTGTTGGAGGGTCACTCTTCAGTAATCTGATTGCTTAGTGTGTTACCCTTAGGGTGACATACGACGTAGTCACTCTCAGATCATAGTCTCTAGTACGTCAGAGATTGCAAACTTCGTAAAAGATAGTTCTTGCGTAAAAGACTGAAAACAAACATCAAAGTGTCATTTTTGTCCGCTTGGACTCTTAATCAGGAAAAACCCTTTCTTAAGAAGATAAAAATCAGTCAAACAAGCTTGTGTCTTCCGTAGCCCGAACTACGTTTGCTCTGATCTTTCATGCTGTATGAAAGTACGTAGGCATAGGATGCGATGTCCTAGCGAGCAACCTTCCCTCCTTTCCCGTAGGTAGGCGAACTATGTTGACTCTGATTTCTCGTTCCAGACGGGAATACGTAGGCATAAAGTGCGATACTTTGCGGAGTCATTTTCTTTTCTTTTTAACCCAGACCTTTAGAGTAGATAGAATAACACACCCTTATCTAGAAAACAAGCGTGGATCTCGTCGAATACGGCGGACGTGACAGGTGCTAATACCTTCCCCTTGCGTAACCGACTCCCGAATCTAGGATTTGGTTGCGATGACCATTCCTTTCCCGTCTTTGCGTTAGGTTTACTTCGAGCATTTCCTTTCCCTTCTTTGGGATAAATAACGCACGGTGGCGACTCTTCTGTTCAGTCGGCGCCGATTTTCGCAGTAGCGACAGTATGAGATGCACAAAAGTTGCTTGGCGGATTAATGATGCAGCAGGTAATTTCATAGCAGATTGAGGCAGTTGATATCATACACAAGTTTCAAATGAGTAAGACATGGATTTCATGCACATAGATCAAGTAGAAATTGATTGAAACAGAATGAAGCATGTGTTTGGAATCATTGAGGTTTGAAATACAAGTGGAAGAATGACAAGGCAGTTTGAACATATAATGAAGATTTTGAACTCACAAACACAATATGCAATCCCTAAACATAACGACAAATGATTCTCCAATCTTAAAATCAACCAAAGATGCTCCAAACTAAAAATGATATGTTGATCCAAATTTGACAGCAAAACTATCAATATCTCATGACAGGCCCTAAAGTTCAAATCTCATGTTTCTCATATTCAACTAATTCAAATAGGCAGGTAAGCTTTCATAAACATTAACCAATGATTTGAGATACAAAAATAGCAAGCACAAACAAACCAATACACAATTCATGGTAGTGATAAGCAAGATGACACCAAAATATCATAAGTGAAAAAACAAGAGCCACATTGATTCAAACATGATCAAAGGTAGGGGGATCCTATGAATAACTTACAAGTTACCTAAATATCACTAAAGAATAAGGTTTGACAGTTCTAGGGCTAAACACATCACATTTCCATGTTGGATTCTCAAAAGCTACCCTATAGACCAAAACTTCAAAAACAAGTCAAGTATGATATCTAAGCACAATCTTGTAACACATTATCCATATATCATTTACAAATGAAAACACATTAATAAAAGCAAGTAACATGACCATGAAACAAGAGTTCTTGACAAAGAACTAAAGTGGGGCAGCAATGGTATATTTTACAACAAGCATCTCAAAAATGATACAACATGATAATGTATGATCAACAAGGAGTTTGAATGTCACACACCTCTTGTAGACAAGTCTTGAGCAAGCTAAAAAGCTGAGAAACCCAGAGACTTCCTTCCTTAGCAAAGAATTGAAGCTTGCTTCCTCTTAAAGCAACAAGCCACTTTTCAAGACAGTTGGATTTGTATGATTTCCAGCTGGATTTTTAGAGCTTAGACACTTGAGATATAATGTATAGGAGGTGTTAGGAGTGTTAGAATGGTAGGAAATGGTTCAAGTGAGAATTTGGCTTTCAAAATGCAAGAAAGTCAAACTACTAAGGTGTGAAGGTTGACTTTTGTGAAAATGAGATTTTTGAGTGGTTTGAATGTATGGACACCTTATACACAATGTTTATGGATTGTGTGGATGGTTTTGAGGGACATGGAAATTGTAGAACTGAGCTTGAGCAGAGTTTTGCTCAAGACAGCTTTTTGGTGAAAAATTGAGGTTTTGAAATTTGAGATTCTTAAGGAAATGAAAGGGAATTGAGAGCTATTGTTTCTCTGGGTTTTGGAGATTTCTCTGGTGTCTTTAACATCAATGAAGAGGCCTCTATTTATAGTGAAAACAAGAGTAAGGGCAGCTTGGTACTTTGCCACTATTGGAGGGAGATTTGTGAAGTTTCTTTGAAAAATCTTGCCAAGTTCTTCTCCTATCAGCTCCATGGTTCAAAGAAGATCAGAAAAATCAAGTGGAGATGGACATGAAGTGACTGAGGTGAGCTTAGAGTGTAGAGTGAGCAGCTGCAACAGTCCTTGGGTGAAAAGTTTCTCTTTCCTCTTACACATTTGATTATTTTATTACAAAAAGCTTGCAACTTGCCTCTCTCTCTTCACATCTCTCATTTCTCTGAATTTTCCTTAATCCACACATCTAATTATCAGATTGGATCATGATCCAAGGGTCAAGGATAGCTCAAGTTGTGGAAATCTGAATTTTGAGAAGTCTTGACATAGTGGTTTCAAGTGTTGGCAACTCCAACTTCCATGGTTCATAACTTTCTGCTCATACATGATATCGAGGAGTTCTACCACAATTTAGAAAGCCCTCAAGTAGCTCTATACATTTCATGTTTTGGAGATTTCCAAATTCTAGATGGAACTAGGTTGAAAAACCCTTCCAAGTTGTTGAAAAAATCACTTAAAAATACTAAATAACTTAGAATTTTTGTAAGTTATTTCCCTTCTTGAAATGAATTTTGTCATAAATCCAAATCTATGCATTTTTTGATCATGGACCACTTTGAGGCTTTTGTAGGACTTAGGAAGAGATTTCCAATGAGCTTTGAACCACTTCATTTGGATGTGTGGTTGAGGCGTTATGGTTTTGCCCCTTTTGAAACCCTAATTCCTGATTTTTGCAATTACTTCTTAACCCTTGATCCGATGGTCATGAAATTTTATGGGAAGGTGTAATATGACATAAGGAACATTTTTTATTCACATCTTGAAGTCAAATTCCTTATTGTTGAAGAGTTGACTTTTCGATCAACCATTCGATCAATCGGTGACTACCGAGTCGATTGTTGGGGTTCCAGGTATTCTGAGGACTTGAAACTCTTTGGATGGACTTTAATAAGCCATAGGAACTTAGTGGACCTTAGTCACACCATTGAAACACCTTTTAAATCAAAAGTCAAACTACAATTGACTTTTCCTAATCGAAAACCCTAATCGGGTATCTTGAACTGCACTGTTCTCAATTCCCGGGTGACCACCTCAAATTGAATTCATACTTGACCCAATGTAGTATCCTTGATCTTGTTTGAAGTTGAATCAATCTAAAACATTGATTGATCAAACCATCGAAGCCTCGATTTTGACGGTACGGAACCCTGATTCATCTGCATCTTGACAAAGATAGACTTGAAATGGGTTAACGTTAGTTAATCAAATGAATATGACCCTAGAATGATGATGGGGATCTACGGGGTCAAAATTTGGGGTGCAACAACAGACCCATCACCAAAAGGATGAAGGAGCAAACTCACATTGGCTACAACCACTAAAAGGATAATAGAGAAAACCTTCGCACAATCTGACATAAACAAGATGATAGACCCACCACCAAAAGGACGATGGAGCGAACTCACACCGACTACTACCACCAAAAGGATGATAGAGCAAACCCTCGCACAATCTGACATCAACAAGATGACAGACCCACCACCAAAAGGATGATAGACCATACTCACACCGACTACTACAAACAAAAGGATGATAGAGCAAACCCTTGCACCATCTGACATCAACAAGACGACAGACCCACCACCAAAAGGATGATGGGGAAAACTCACACCGACTACTACCACCAAAAGGATGATAGAGCAAACACTTGCACAATCTTACATAGACAAGATGAAAGACCCACCATCAAAAGGATGAAGGAGCAAACTCACACCGACTACTACCACCAAAAGGATGATAGAGCAAACCCTCGCACAATCTGACATCAACAAGCTGACAGAACTACCACAAAAAGGATGATGGAGTGTACTCACACCGGCTACTACCAACAAAAGGATGATAGAGCAAACTCTCGCACAATCTAACATCAACAAGATGACAGACCCACCACCAAAAGGATGATGGAGCAAACTCACACCGGCTACTACCAGCAAAAGGATGATAGAGCAAACCTTTGCACAATCTGGCATAGACAAGATGACAAACACACCATCAAAAGGATGACGGAGAAAACTCACACCGACTACTACCACCAAAAGGATAATAGAGCAAAACCTCATACAATCTAATATCAATAAGATGAAAGAACCACCACCAAAAGGATGATGGAGCAAACTCACACCGGCTACAACCACTAAAAGGATGATAGAGCAGACCCTCGCACAATCTGACATCAACAAGATGACAGAACCACCACCAAAAGTATGATGGAGCCTACTCAAACCGAATACTACCAACAAAAGGATGATAGAGCAAATCCTCACACAATCTGACATCAACAAGATGATAGTCCCTCCACCAAAAGGATGATGGAGGTAACTCACACCGGCTACTACCACCAAAAAGGATGATAGAGGAAACCCTCGCACAATCTGGCATCGATAAGATGACAGACCCACCACCAAAAGGATGAAGGACCAAACTCACATTGGCTACTACCACCAAAAGGATAATAGAGAAAACCTTCGCACAATCTGTCATCAACAAGATGATAGACCCACCACCAAAAGGATGATGGAGCGTACTCACACCGGTTACTACCACCAAAAGGATGATAGAGCAAACCCTCACACAATCTAACATCAACAAGATGACAGACCAACCACCAAAAGGATGATGGAGCGTACTCACACCGACTACTACAAACAAAAGGATGATAGAGCAAACCACTGCACAATCTGATATCAACAAAACGACATACCCACCGCCAAAACGATGATGTAGCAAACACACACCGGCTACTACCACCAAAAGGATGATAGAGCAAACCCTTGCAGAATCTGGCATAGACAAGATGACAGACACACCATCAAAAGGATGACGGAGCAAACTCACACCGATTACTACCACCAAAAGGATGATAGAGCAAACCCTCGCACAATCTGACATCAACAAGATGACAGACCCACCACCAAAAGTATGATGGAGCAAACTCACACCGGCTACTACCACCAAAAGGATGATAGAGCAAACCCTTGCACAATATGGCATAGACAAGATGACAGACACACCATCAAAAGGATGACAGAGCAAACTCACACCGACTACTACCACCAAAAGGATGATAGAGCAAACCCTTGCACAATCTGACATCAATAAGATGAAAGGCCAACCACCAAAAGGATGATGGAGCAAACTCATACCAGCTACTACCACCTAAAGGATTATAGAGCAGACCCTCGCACACTCTGACATCAACAAAATGATAGTCCCTCCACCAAAAGGATGATGGAGGGAATTCACACCGGCTACTACCACCAAAAGAATGATAGAGCAAACCCTCGCACAATCTGGCATCGATAAGATGACAAACCTACCACCAAAAGGATGAAGGACCAAACCCACATTGGCTACTACCATCAAAAGGATTATAGAGAAAACCTTCACACAATCTGTCATCAACAAGATGATAGACCCACCACCAAAAGGATGATGGAGCAAACTCACACCGGCTATTACCACCAAAAGGATGATATACCGTACTCACATCGTACTACCAACAAAAGGATGATAGAGCAAACCCTTGCATAATCTGACATCAACAAGACGACAGACCCACCACCAAGAGGATGATGTAGCAAACTCACACCGGCTATTACCACCAAAAGGATGATAGAGTAAACCCTTGCACAATCTGGCATATGCAATATGACAGACACACCATCAAAAGGATGACGGAGCAAACTCACACTGACTACTACCACCAAAAGGATGATAGAGCAAACCCTCGCACAATATGACATCAATAAGATGAAAGACCCACCACCAAAAGGATGATGGAGCGAACTCACACCGGCTACTACCACCAAAAGGATGATAGAGCAGACCCTCGCACAATTTGACATCAATAAGATGACAGAACTACCACCAAAAGGATGATGGAGCATACTGTCGCAACTGCGAAAAACCACCGGTGGAAAAAATAGAAGATTCTCCACTTTTGTTATTTATCCCTAAGAGAGGGAAAGGAAACGATTGCAAAAACCTAAAGAAAAAAGGGAAAGACAAGGTCATCACAACCATGTCTGGATTCGGGAGTCGGTTACGCAAGGGGAAGGTATTAGCACCCCTCACGTCCGCCGTACTCGACGGGATCCACGAATCGTTGTCTATCTAGAAGGGTGTGTTGAAACTATCTAGCTAAAGGCTTAAGGACCAAAAGAAAAAGAAAAGAGAAATGACTTGGCAGAGCATCGTCGCTCTGTGCCTACGTACTCCCTCGTGCAATGGGAAAGTCAGAGTCAACGTCGTTCGACTAAATACGGGTAAAGAAAAGGGGAAGGGTTGCTCGCCGAGACATCGCGTCTTGTGCCTACGTACTTTCATTTGGTATGAAAGATCAGAGCAAACATAGTTCAGGCTAAAGGACCACAGGTTGGTTCGAAAGTATTTATGCCCGAGTAGGGTTAACAGATAGTTCTAGCAGTTGGTGTATGCAGCTCGACCATTGGAGACTTAAGCGTTACCGTTTGCGGTAGAACTAAAAGTTAACGACACTCTTTTTGTGAAAAGATTTTCCTTGATTAAGAACCCCAAAGGGTGAAAAAGGTTTGAAGTTTTTTTGAGTTTTTTAGAGAAGAAGTGTTTTGAATTTGATTTGCAACTCATGTCGCACTAGTGACTACGACCTAAGAGCGAATGCATCGTATATCACTCAAAGGGTGTACACTAAACACTCTAGGTCCTTGAGAGGAGGCCCCTCAATTACCATTTCTCAAGTAGCTTAAGGCTTGTAGCGCGCTACACTTGTCATTCTTTATTAAGTGTTTTATGAATGTTTGAAGATGAGAAGAGAAGAAGGAACACTAATGCGAAACCAATCAATCCTGAAAGTTATCATGCAAAGTGAACCTAAAGTTGCGATTGAAAAGGGAACTACCTAATGTTATCATGCATGTGTAGAACCTTAATGTCTATCATAACCTCAAGAGGTTAGAGGACTTATGGGGAGCATGGCAAAGAAAAGCAAGAGAAGAAGAAGAAGAAGAAGAAGAAGAAGAAGAAGAAGAATGCATATGCAAATGAAAAGATGCACACATTGAATGCACAAGTAGAATGATAGTGGGAGGAAAATAAATCCAAGCTCATCTCAACCAAGCATGCATATGGAAATGCAACAAAAGAAAAGGATAAGGATAAGTGCACAAGAGGAAATCAATCCAACAAAAGCAAACCACCCAAAGATGCACGAAAAAGTGGGATGAAATGACCTAAGTCAAACAACATCAACCACACCAATAAAATCAAACCAAATGAAAGGTAAAACAAAACCCAAAGCCAATTGAGGATGGGATACCAAATGAGGGCAGCAAGGACCCCATAATAGGTACTCAACCATAAGCATCACTTATCAAAAGCAAAGAAACACCAAAAGTGTCCTCAAGGATTCATCATTCTAGGTATGCTTCAAATACCTCCAAAGGAGGGACCAAGCAACCTTAAATGACACTCCAAGGTCATTGGACAGAAGGGAGATGAAGAGAAGAAAGCTCACAATCAATATCAAAACGAATCAAGAAGAATTGCAAGTTCAAGTTGAAAACTCAAAAAGAAAAGCATCAATCAACAAGCAATGAACATAATTTTGACCTAAAAATGAACATACAGCAAGCTCAACATATCTAAAATGTGAAACAAGAAGAGTTGATAGATTATTGGATCCACAAAGGTCATTTCCAATCCAAACTAGGTCATGCACTTGTGTGAGCTATCCTATGAGATGACCTAACTTGCAAGTCACTTCAAAAATAGGAAAAGGGCTCAAAAAATACCAAATAAAATTCACAAAGAAGCTAAACATGTTGGAAACCAGAGGCCAAAAGATCAAGACAAATATTCCCGCAAAGCACCATTCAAAGAAACAATTCATTTAGATGTACCGCTTTGAAATGGGAGAAACAAAGGCAACAAGAAGAGCCACAACAGTCAACCCAAAAGTCAACAACTAGGGGCAAAATGGTCCTCAAAAATTGATCAACTCATTATTGAGTTGAGGATCAATTTTCAATCATTGAATCCAAAAGGAGGAAGAGAAACAAATGTAAGAGTAAACAAGGTTACAATTTAAACCATTTAGAACCATTCCAATATTTAATTCTTTTTTTAAATTGAAAATAAAATTGAAAAATAAAATAAAAATATCCAAAAAAAAGTAGACATCTCAAAGTTGATAAAAAATATTTTTGGTGAATTTTTAAAGTATTGGAGTTATTTTTAATGATTTAAATTCTAAACAGAAAATAAAATAAAAATCAAAAGAAATAAAAAGAAAATGAAAAACAGTTGTGGCAAATAGCAATTAAAGGAAGTACAAAAATGGACTGGGCCCAAGTGGGGGTGTGGATAGCGCGCGCACCCAGGGTCCATCAGAAAATTCAAACAAAAACAAATAAACCTGGTAATTGAATGTGGCACGGTCAACAGAGGTGTATCATGGAAATCATTCTAGCACACATGATCAAAAAGTAATCACATCTTGTGGCTGACAACTTGCCAACTAATTAATGAGAATTTAAATATTATCATGTGGATTCAGTCAAACATGACCTATCGTAGGTCTTAATCAGAGCCATTGGAAGAAAAAGTAATTACATCACACGCACCAAAACACGCCACGTAAGCGTCTTCTCCAATGAAACAAGGAGGGAACCAGAGTGGCCGGACTGCAACTCTGGTCATCTTCTTCACAGCTCCGGCCACCGCGAATGCCACAACAACACACGACCAAATCAATACTCCACCGTTTTGCACAAATTTTATATAAAAAATTATCTAGAGATCATGAGGATCTCAAATCCAGTCTCAAAAATTAATAATCATGCACGATGAAAGCAACCCGAAGCCAACAAGATTATGCACCAAAATCCAAAGTTCATCAAAACAACTCCAATTTGGTTTAAAAATCATCTAGAAGTTACGTAGGTTACAGATCCATCAACAAACAAGCAAGAACACGCAAGAATAAGCCAAAACAAATCCAAACATTTTTGAGCACCCACCAATAATCATCACAAATGCCAGTTCGTTTTACATATTAATGATCTACATTGTTCTACGTCTCAAATATGCAAAAATGGCAATGAATCAATGCATATCCAGAGTGTAAAGTTGAATTGAGATTACCTAGTGGAGAACTTCCACTGAGCCTTCAAATGGAGCTTAAGCTTGCAGGAAAATATCCAGAATCGTTCAATAAACTTCAATAGAGCTTTTGCAATTCACACTTTGGCTTGAAACTTGCTAATTCTCCAAATTCGAAATTTGAGTTTCCACCACTTTTTGAAAGTTATTTCTGATCAATTTGCCTCAAATTTCCACTTCTGATGATTTGTTCATGACCAAAACCTTATATGTGATGGATCTTGACAAGAATTGAGCCCAATCTCAGCCTCTAACAGCCCAATTGAAAATCCAAGGAATTGAATTTGAAGCTCACTCATATGCACGAAAATTCCACCAAAATGGCTCCAATTTGGCTCAAAATGCTTGCTGGTAACACATGGGATGTGAATAGCTTGGATTAACTCCTTGTTTAATCTCAATGGTTGAGATTTGTTGTGTAACTTCATGATGAAGAAACCTTGAAAATGACTCACCAAAACACCTCAAACTCAAAATCTAAAATTGCCAATGTGTTTAAAACATGATTTGCACTCAAAATATGCACTCATTTGCACAAAAATGGTCAATAATGAATTAATTCCAATTTTTCCCTTTTAAGCTTTCTTCCATGAAAATCCACACATCAATTTCTCATTCCAAGTCTAATCCATGACTTCTCAATGCTTGGTTAAACAAATAATACCATTTGGAGCAAGTTTGATGTTGGAAATATCTTCATTTGAAGTGTCCAAGTTGGTGAAATGGACCTATAATTTTATGACCTATAATCTCACTTTCCCAAAATACCCCTGACTTACGAATCTCATAACATGATTTCTACAAATTAGATGAAGGACTTCTAGTACTTTTTGGAAAGCTAAGATCAAGACCTACAACCTTTATGTTAGCCAAAAGCTGAGGAGAGACATCCTTCTAGGTCAAAATGGCTTGGAAGTTGGTTGACGTTTGTTGACCAAAATCACATTCATCTGATGACCTGTAACTTGTCTGGAGCATAACTTGAATTCTATAAATCCAATCAAGGACTTCTAGTACTCAAAAGAAAGCTAAGAAAATGCTCTACAAGTTCAATGTTGGTCAAAAGTTAAGATGAAACTTGTATCTTGAGACAGGTGGTCTTGAAGTTAGGCACTAAATAGGGTATTTTACCCTGAGAACCCTAATTTAGTAACTACTCACACACTTGATCCTTGATGAATTGAACTTGAAATGATATCCCATGTATCTTAACACAACATCCCATTACCATAGAGACTTTTAATTGAGTTTTAATCTCCTTCAATTTCACAGTTGACTGAGAATTAACCAGATGAAAACCTTAGATGCAACACCTTCAACTGCAACCTTTCACACTTAGCACAAACACTTGGATAAGCTCCACAATGACCGTCAAGGCACTCAATGAGCTCTCTCAACATCTTATATCCATTCTTATGAATTCACAATCCTCTGATGATCTTGAACTGGCCTCCAAGTTAGGAGTTGACCCACATACATCCATCCTTTCTTTCACAAGGCCATTGCCCACTTCTAAATGACTTGATGACTATCCAAACTTGAGTAACACCCCTTGCTTAGGCTCAAACCCCTAAGTAGACTCCTCTTACTATGCACAAACTCTTGATCCCCTGTTCAATGGAAAATGCTATGCAATGCAAATGCTAGAAAGAAATGAAATGAAACCATAACCCAAGTAAAGAAAAGGTTGGGCAAATTGTGGGGTGCAACACATACTCAAACCGACTACTACCAACAAAAGGATGATAGAGCAAACCCTTGCACAATATGACATCAACAAGATGATAGTCCCTCCCCCAAAAGGATGATGGAGGGAACTCACACCGGCTACTACCACCAAAAGGATGATAGAGAAAACCCTCGCACAATCTGGCATCGATATGATGACAGACCCACCACCAAAAGGATGAAGGAAAAAACTCACATTGGCTACTACCACCAAAAGGATAATAGAGAAAACCTTCGCACAATCTGTCATCAACAAGATGATAGACCCACCACCAAAAGGATGATGGAGCAAACTCACACCGGCTACTACCACCAAAAGGATGATAGAGCAAACCCTCACACAATCTAACATCAACAAGATGACAGACCCACCACCAAAAGGATGATGGAGCGTACTCACACCGACTACTACCAACAAAATGATGATAGAGCAAACCCTTGCACAATCTGACATCAACAAGACGACAGACCCACCACCAAAAGGATGATGTAGCAAACTCACACCGGCTACTACCACCAAAAGGATGATAGAGCAAACCCTTACACAATCTGGCATATGCAATATGACAGACACACCATCAAAAGGATGACAGAGCAAACTCACACCGACTACTACCACCAAAAGGATGATAGAGCAAACCCTCGCACAGTATGACATCAATAAGATGAAAGACCCACTACCAAAAGGATGATGGAGCAAACTCACACTGGCTACTACCACCAAATGGATGATAGAGCAGACCCTCGCACAATTTGACATCAATAAGATGACAGAATTACCACCAAAAGGATGATGGAGCATACTGTCGCAACTGCGAAAAACCATCGGCGGAAAAAATAGAAGATTCACCACTTTCGTTATTTATCCAAAATAGAGGGAAAGGAAACGATTGCAAAATCCTAAAGAAAAAAAGGGTAAGACAAGGTCATCGCAACCATGTCTGGATTCGGGAGTCGATTACGCAAGGGGAAGGTATTAGCACCCCTCACTTCCGCCGTACTCGACGGGATCCACGCATTGTTGTCTATCTAGAAGGGTGTGTTGAAACTATCTAGCTAAAGGCTTAAGGACCAAAAGAAAAAGAAAAGAGAAATGACTCAGCAGAGCATCGTCGCTCTGTGCCTACGTACTCCCTCGTGCAATGGGAAAGTCAGAGTCAACGTAGTTCGACTAAATACGGGTAATGAAAAGGGGAAGGGTTACTCGCCGAGACATCGCATCTTGTGCCTACGTACTTTCATCTGGTATGAAAGATCAGAGCAAACGTAGTTCGGGCTCAAAGGACCACAGGTTGGTTCGAAAGTTTTTAGGCCCGAGTAGGGTTAACAGATAGTTCTAGTAGTTGGTGTATGCAGCTCGACCATTTGAGACTTAAGCGTTACCGTTTGCGGTAGAACTAAAAGTTAACGAAACTCTTTTTGTAAAAATATTTTCCTTGATTAAGAACCCCAAAGGGTGAAAAAGGTTTGAAGTTTTTTTGAGTTTTTTAGAGAAGAAGTGTTTTGAATTTGATTTGCAACTCATGTCGCACTAGTGACTACGACCTAAGAGCGAATGCATCGTATATCACCCAAAGGGTGTACACTAAACACTCTAGGTCCTTGAGAGGTGGCCCCTCAATTACCATTCTCAAGTAGCTTAATGCTCATAGCGTGCTACACTTATCATTCTTTATTAAGTGTTTTATGAATGTTTGAAGATGAGAAGAGAAGAAGGAACACTAATGGGAAACTAATCAATCCTAAAAGTTATCATGCATAGTGAACCTAAAGTTGAGATTGAAAAGGGAACTACCTAATGTTATCATGCATGTGTAAAACCTTAATGCCTATCATAACCTCAAGAGGTTAGAGAACTTATGGGGAGCATGGCAAAGAAAAGCAAGAGAAGAAGAAGAAGAAGAAGAAGAAGAAGAATGCATATGCAAATGAAAAGATGCACACATAGAATGCACAAGTAGAATGATAGTGGGAGGAAAATAAATCCAAGCTCATCTCAACCAAGCATGCATATGGAAATGCAACAAAAGAAAAGGATAAGGAGAAGTGCACAAGAGGAAATCAATCCAACAAAAGCAAACCACACAAAGATGCACCAAAAAGTGGGATGAAATGACCTAAGTCAAACAACATCAACCACACCAATAAAATCAAACCAAATGAAAAGTAAAACAAAACCTAAAGCCAATTGAGGATGGGATACCAAATGAGGGCAGCAAGGACCCCATAATAGGTACTTAACCATAAGCATCACTTATCAAAAGCAAAGAAACACCAAAAGTGTCTTCAAGGATTCATCATTCTAGGTATCCTTCAAATACCTCCAAAGGAGGGACCAAGCCACCTTAAATGACACTCCAAGGTCATTGGACAGAAGGGATATGAAGAGAAGAAAGCTCATAATCAATATCAAAATGAATCAAGAAGAAATGCAAGTTCAAGTTGAAAGCTCAAAAAGAAAAGCATCAATCAACAAGCAATGAACATAATTTTGACCTAAAAATGAACATACAGCAAGCTCAACATATCTAAAATGTGAAACAAGAAGAGTTGAGAGCTTATTGGATCCACAAAGGTCATTTCCAATCCAAACTAGGTCATGCACTTGTGTGAGCTACCCTATGAGATGACCTAACTTGCAAGTCACTTCAAAAATAGGAAAAGGGCTAAAAAAAATACCAAATAATATTCACAAAGAAGCTAAACGTGTTGGCAACAAGAGGTCAAAAGATCAAGTCAAGTATTCCCTCAAAGCACCATCCAAAGAAACAATTCATTTATATGTACCAATTTGAAATGGGAGAAACAAAGGCAACAAGAAGAGCCACAACAGTCAACCCAAAAGTCAACAACCAAGGGCAAAATGGTCCTCAAAAAATGATCAACTCATCATTGATATGAGGATCAATTTTCAATCACTGGATCCAAATGGCGGAAGAGAAACAAATGAAAGAGTAAACAAGGTTACAATTTAAACCATTTAGAACCACTCGAATATTTAATTCTTTTTTTAAATTGAAAATAAAACTGAAAAATAAATTAAAAATATCCAAAAAAAAAAGTAGACATCTCAAAGTTGATAAAAAATATTTTTGGTGAACTTTTAAAGTATTGGAGTTATTTTTAATGATTTAAATTCTAAACAGAAAATAAAATAAAAATCAAAAGAAATAAAAAGAAAATGAAAAACAGTTGTGGCAAATAGCAATTAAAGGAAGTACAAAAGTGAACTGGGCCCAAGTTGGGGGTGTGGATAGCGCGTGCACCCAGGGTCCATCAGAAAATTCAAACAAAAACAAATAAACCTGGTAATTGAATGTGGCACGGTCAACAGAGGTGCATCATGGAAATCATTCTAGCACACATGATCAAAAAGTAATCACATCCTGTGGCTGACAACTTGCCAACTCAATTAATGAGAATTTAAATATTATCATGTGGATTCAGTCAAACATGACCTATCGTAGGTCTTAATTAGAGCCATTGGAAGAAAAAGTAATTACATCACACGCACCAAAACACGCCACGTAAGCGTCTTCTTCAATGAAACAAGGAGGGAACCAGGGTGGCCGGACTGCAACTCCAGTCAACTTCTTCGCAGCTCCGACCATCGCGAATGCCACAACAACACACGGCCAAATCAATACTCCACTGTTTTGCACAAATTTTATACCAAAAATTATCTAGAGATCATGAGGATCTCAAATCCAGTCTCAAAAATTAATAATCATGCACGATAACGCAACCCAAAGCCAACAAGATTATGCACCAAAATCCAAAGTTCATTAAAACAACTCCAATTTGGTTTAAAAATCATTTAGAAGTTACGTAGGTTACAGATCCATCAACAAACAAGCAAGAACATGCAAGAATAAGCCAAAACAGATCCAAACATTTTTTAGCATCCACCAACAATCATCACGAATGCTAATTCGTTTTACATGTTAATGATCAACATTGTTTCTACGTCTCAAATATGCAAAAATGGAAATGAATCAATGCATATCCAGAGTGTAAAGTTGAATTGCAATTACCTAGTTGAGTCTTTCACTGAGCCTTCAAATGGAGCTTAAGCTTGCAGGAAAATATCCAGAATCGTTCAATAAACTTCAATAGAGCTTTTGCAATTCACAATTTGGCTTGAAACTTGCTAATTCTCCAAATTCGAAATTTGAGTTTCCACCACTTTTTGAAAGTTGTTTCTGATCAATTTGCCTTCAATTTCCACTTATGATGATTTTTTCATGACCAAAACCTTATATGTGATGGATCTTGATAAGAATTGAGCCCAATCTCAGCCTCTAACAGCCCAATTGAAAATCCAAGGAATTGAATTTGAAGCTCACTCATATGCACAAAAATTCCACCAAATTGGCTCCAAATGCTTGCTGGTAACACATGGGATGTGAATGGCTTGGATTAACTCCTTGTTTAATCTAAATGGTTGAGATTTGTTGTGTAACTTCATGATGAAGAAACCTTGAAAATGGATCACCAAAACACCTCAAACTCAAAATCTGAAATTGCCAATGTGTTTAAAACATGATTTTTGCACTCAAAATATGCATTCATTTGCACAAAAATGGTCAATAATGAATTAATTCCAATTTTGCCCTTTTAAGCTTTCTTCCATGAAAATCCACACATCAATTTCTCATTCCAAGCCTAATCCATGACTTCTCAATGCTTGGTTAAACAAATAACACCATTTGGAGCAAGTTAGATGTTGGAAATATCTTCATTTGAAGTGTGCAAGTTGGTGAAATGGACCTATAATTTTATGACCTATAATCTCACTTTCCCAAAATACCCCTGACTTGCAAATCTCATAACTTGAGTTCTACAAATCAAATGAAAGACTTCTAGTACTTTCAGGAAAGCTAAGATCAAGACCTACAACCTTCATATTGGCCAAAACCTGAGGAGAAACATAACTATTGGTTAAAAATGGCTTGGAAGATGGTTGACTTTTGTTGACCAAAATCACATTCATCTGATGACCAGTAACTTGTCTAGAGCATAACTTGAGTTCTATAAATCCAATCAAGGACTTCTAGTACTCAAAATAAAGCTATGAACATGCTCTACAAGTTCCATGTTGGTCAAAAGTTGAGATGAAACTTGTATCTTGAGATAGCTGGTCTTGAAGTTAGGCACTAAATAAGGGATTTTGCCCTGAGAACCCTAATTTAGTAACTTCTCACACACTTGATCCTTGAGGAATTGAACTTGAAATGATATCCCATGTATCTTAACACAACATCCCATGACCATAGAGACTTTGAATTGAGTTTTAATCTCCTTCAATTTCACAGTTGATAGAGAATTAACCAGATGAAAAACCTAGATGCAACACCATCAACTGCAACCTTTTACACTTAGCACAAACACTTGGATGAGCTCCACAATGACCCTCAAGGCACTCAATGAGCTCTCTCAACATCTTATATCCATTCTTATGAATTCTCAATCCTCTAATGATCTTGAACTGGCCTCCAAGTTAGGAGTTGACCCACATACATCCATCCTTTCTTTCACAAAGCTATTGCTCACTTCTAGATGACTCCAAAGGAGGGACCAAGCCACCTTAAATGACACTCCAAGGTCATTGGACAAAAGGGAGATGAAGAGAAGAAAGCTCATAATCAATATCAAAATGAATCAAGAAGAAATTCAAGTTCAAGTTGAAAGCTCAAAAAGAAAAGCATCAATCAATAAGCAATGAACATAATTTTGACCTAAAATGAACATACAGAAAGCTCATCATATCTAAAATGTGAAACAAGAAGAGTTGAGAGCTTATTGGATCCAAAAAGGTCATTTCCAATCCAAACTAGATCATGCACTTGTGTGAGCTACCCTATGAGATGACCTAACTTGCAAGTCACTTCAAAAATAGGAAAAGGGCTCAAAAAATACCAAATAATATTCACAAAGAAGCTAAACATGTTGGCAACAAGAGGTCAAAAGATCAAGACAAGTATTCCCTCAAAGCACCATCCAAAGAAACAATTCATTTATATGTACCAATTTGAAATGGGAGAAAC
Source organism: Lathyrus sativus (assembly GCA_963859935.3). Classification (NCBI taxonomy): domain Eukaryota; kingdom Viridiplantae; phylum Streptophyta; class Magnoliopsida; order Fabales; family Fabaceae; genus Lathyrus; species Lathyrus sativus. The sequence goes on along the minus strand of CAWUDS030002219.1, from coordinate 4,623,848 downwards.
AAAGGCAAAAAGAAGAGCCACAACAGTCAACCCAAAAGTCAACAACCAAGGGCAAAATGGTCCTCAAAAAATGATCAACTCATCATTGAGATGAGGATCAATTTTCAATCATTGGATCCAAATGGAGGAAGAGAAACAAATGAAAGAGTAAACAAGGTTACAATTTAAACCATTTAGAACTACTCCAATATTCAATTCTTTTTTTAAATTAAAAATAAAACAAAAAAATAAAATAAAAATATCCAAAAAAAAAGTAGACATCTCAAAGTTGATAAAAAATATTTTTGCTGAATTTTTAAAGTATTGGAGTTATTTTTAATGATTTAAATTCTAAACAGAAAATAAAATAAAAATCAAAAGAAATAAAAAGAAAATGAAAAACAGTTGCGGCAAATAACAATTAAAGGAAGTACAAAAATGAACTGGGCCCAAGTTGGGGGTGTGGATAGCGCGCGCACCCAGGGTCCATCAGAAAATTCAAACAAAAACAAATAAACCTGGTAATTGAATGTGGCACGGTCAACAGAGGTGCATCATGGAAATCATTCTAGCACGCATGATCAAAAAGTAATCACATCCTGTGGCTGACAACTTGCCAACTCAATTAATGAGAATTTAAATATTATCATGTGGATTCAGTCAAACATGACCTATTGTAGGTCTTAATCAGAGCCATTGGAAGAAAAAGTAATTACATCACACGCATCAAAACACGCCACATAAGCGTCTTCTCCAATGAAACAAGGAGGGAACCAGGGTGGCCGGACTGCAACTCTGGTCATCTTCTTTGCAGCTCCGGCCACCGCGAATGCCACAACAACACACGGCCAAATCAATACTCCATCGTTTTGCACATATTTTATACCAAAACTTATCTAGAGATCATGAGGATCTCAAATCCAGTCTCAAAAATTAATAATCATGCAGGATGAAAGCAACCCGAAGCCAACAAGATTATGCACAAAAATCCAAAGTTCATCAAAACAACTCCAATTTGGTTTAAAAATCATCTAGAAGTTACGTAGGTTACAGATCCAGCAACAAACAAGCAAGAACGCGCAAGAATAAGCCAAAACAGATCCAAACATTTTTGAGCATCCACCAACAATCATCACAAATGCCAGTTTGTTTTACATATTAATGATCTACATTGTTTCTACGTCTCAAATATGCAAAAATGGCAATGAATCAATGCATATCCAGAGTGTAAAGTTGAATTGCAATTACCTAGTGGAGAACTTCCACCGAGCCTTCAAATGGAGCTTAAGCTTGCAGGAAAATATCCAGAATCGTTCAATAAACTTCAATAGAGCTTTTGCAATTCACAATTTGGCTTAAAACTTGCTAATTCTCCAAATTCGAAATTTGAGTTTCAACCACTTTTTGAAATTTGTTTCTGATCAATTTGCCTCCAATTTCCACTTCTGATGATTTGTTCATGACCAAAACCTTATATGTGATGGATCTTGATAAGAATTGAGCCCAATCTCAGCCTCTAACAGCCCAATTGAAAATCCAAGGAATTGAATTTGAAGCTCACTCATATGCACGAAAATTCCACCAAAATGGTTCCAAATTGGCTCAAAATGCTTACTGATAACACATGGGATGTGAATGGCTTGGATTAACTCCTTGTTTAATCTCAATGGTTGAGATTTGTTGTGTAACTTCATGATGAAGAAACCTTGAAAATGGCTCACCAAAACACCTCAAACTCAAAATCTAAAATTGCCAATGTGTTTAAAACATGATTTGCACTCAAAATATGCATTCATTTGCACAAAAATGGTCAATAATTAATTAATTCCAATTTTTCCCTTTTAAGCTTTCTTCCATGAAAATCCACACATCAATTTCTCATTCCAAATCTAATCCATGACTTCTCAATGCTTGGTTAAACAAATAACACCATTTGGAGCAAGTTTTATGTTGGAAATATCTTCATTTGAAGTGTGCAAGTTGGTGAAATGGACCTATAATTTTATGACATATAATCTCACTTTCCCAAAATACCCCTGACTTGGAAATCTCATAACTTGAGTTCTACAAATCAGATGAAAGACTTCTAGTACTTTTTGGAAAGCTAAGATCAAGACCTACAACCTTCATGTTGGCCAAAACCTGAGGAGAAACATAATTATTGGTAAAAAATGACTTGGAAGATGGTTGACTTTTGTTGACCAAAATCACATTCATCTGATGACGTGTAACTTGTCTGGAGCATAACTTGAGTTCTATAAATCCAATCAAGGACTTCTAGTACTCAAAGGAAAGCTAAGAACATGATTTACAAGTTCCATGTTCGTCAAAAGTTGAGATGAAACTTGTATCTTGAGATAGGTGGTCTTGAAGTTAGGCACTAAATAGGGGATTTTACCCTGAGAACCCTAATTTAGTAACTTCTCACACACTTGATCCTTGATGAATTGAACTTGAAATGATATCCCATGTATCTTAACACAACATCCCATGACCATAGAGACTTTGAATTGAGTTTTAATCTCCTTCAATTTCACAGTTGATAGAGAATTAACCAGATGAAAAACCTAGATGCAACACCTTCAACTGCAACCTTTCACACTTGGATGAGCTCCACGATGACCCTCAAGGCACTCAATGAGCTCTCTCAACATCTTATATCCATTCTTATGAATTTACAATCCTCTGATGATCATGAACTGGCCTCCAAGTTAGGAGTTGACCCACATTCATCCATCCTTTCTTTCACAAGGCCATTGCCCACTTCTAGATGACTTGATGACTATCCAAACTTGAGTAACACCCCTTTCTTAGGCTTAAACCCCTAGGTACACTCCTCTTGTTGTGCACAAACTCTTGATCCCCTATTCAATGGAAAATGCTATGCAATGCAAATGCTAGAAAGAAATGAAATGAAACTATAAACCAAGTTAAGAAAAGGTTGGGCAAATTTTGGGGTGCAACACATATTCAAACCAACTACTACCAACAAAAGGATGATAGAGCTAACCCTCGCACAATCTGACATCAACAAGATGATAGTCCCTCCACCAAAAGGATGATGTAGCAAACTCACACCGACTACTACCACCAAAAGGATGATAGGGCAAGCCCTTTCACAATCTGGCATAGATAAGATGACAGACCCACCATCAAAAGGATGACGGAGCAAACTCACACCGACTACTACCACCAAAACGATGATAGAGCAAACCCTAGCACAATCTGGCATCAATAAGATGACAGAACCACCACCAAAATGATGATGGAGTGTACTTACACCGGCTACTACCAACAAAAGGATGATAGAGCAAACCCTCGCACAATCTAACATTAACAAGATGATAGACCCACCACCAAAAGGATGATGGAGAGAACTCACACAACCTACTACCACCAAAAGGATGATAGAGCAAACCCTTGCATAATCTGACATCAACAAGATGACAGAACTACCACAAAAAGGACGATAGAGTGTAGTCACACCGGCTAATACCAACAAAAGGATGATAGAGCAAACCCTCGCACAATCTGACATCAACAAGATGACAGACCCACAGCCAAAAGGATGATCGAGCAAACTCACACCGGCTACTACCACCAAAAGGATGATAGAGCAAACCCTTGCACAATCTGGCATAGACAAGATGACAGACACACCATCAAAAGGATGACAAATCAAACTCACACCGACTACTACCACCAAAAGGATGATACAGCAAACCCTCACACAATCTGACATCAATAAGATGAAAGACCAACCACCGAAAAGATGATGGAGCGAACTCACACCGGATACTACCACCAAAAGGATGATAGAGCAGACCCTCGCACAATCTGACAACAACAAGATGACATAACCACCACCAAAAGGATGATGGAGCGTACTCAAACCGGCTACTACCAACAAAAGGATGATAGAGCAAACCCTCACACAATCTGACATCAACAAGATGACAATCCCTTCATCAAAAGGATGATGGAGGGAACTCATACTGGCTACTACCACCAAAAGGATAATATAGCAAACTCTCGCAAAATATGGCATCGACAAGATGATAGACTCACCACCAAAAGGATGATGGAGCGAACTCACACTGGCTACTACCACCAAAAGGATGATAGAGCAAACCCTCACACAATTTGGCATCGACAAGATGATAGACCCACCACCAAAAGGATGATGGAGCAAACTCACACCGGCTACTACCACCATAAGGATGATAGAGCAAACCCTCATACAATCTGACATCAACAAGATGACAGACCCACCACCAAAAGTATGATAGAGCATAGTCACACCGACTACTACCAACAAAAGGATTATAGACGAAACCCTTGCACAATCTGACATCAACAAGACGACAGACACACCATCAAAAGGATGATGGGGCAAACTCACACCGGCTACTACCACCAAAAGTATGATAGAGCAAACACTTGCATAATCTGGCATAGACAAGTTGAAAGACCCACCATCTAAAGGATGACGGAGCAAACTCACACCGACTACTACCACCAAAAAGATGATAGAGCAAACCCTCGCACAATCTAACATCAACAAGATGATAGAACCACCACCAAAAGGATGATGGAGGGAACCCACACCGACTACTAGCACCAAAAGGATAATATAGCAAACCCTCGCACAGTCTGGCATCGACAAGATGACAGACCCACCACCAAAAGGATGAAGGAGCAAACTCACATTGACTACTACCACCAAAAGGATAATAGAAAAAACCTTCGCACAATCTGACATCAACAAGATGATAGACCCACCACCAAATGGATGATGGAGCAAACTCACACTGTCTACTACCACCGAAAGGATGATAGAGCAGACCCTCGCACAATCTGACATCAACAAGATGACAGAACTACCACCAAAAGGATGATGGAGCATACTCAAACCTGTTACTAGCAATAAAAGGATGATAGAGCAAACCCTCGCACAGTCTAACATCAAAAAGATGATAGTCCCTCCACCAAAAGGATGATGAAGGGAACTCACACCTGCTACTACCACCAAAAGGATAATATAGCAAACCCTCGAACAATCGGACATCGACAAGATGACAGACCCACCACCAAAAGGATGAAGGAGCAAAATCACATTGGCTACTACCACCAAATGGATAATAGAGAAAACCTTCGCACAATCTGACATCAACAAAATGATAGGCCCACCACCAAAAGGAAGATGGAGGAAACCTTCACACCGACTACTACCACCAAAAGGACGAGAGAGCAAACCCTCACACAATCTGACATCAACAAGATAACAGATCCACTACCAAAAGGATGATAAAGCGTACTTACACCGACTACTACCAACAAAAGGATGATACAATAAACACTTGCACAATCTGACATTAACAAGACGACAAACCCACCACCAAAAGGATCATGGGGCAAACTCACACCGGCTACTACCACCAAAAGGATGATAGAGCAAACCCTTGCATAATCTGGCATAGACAAGATGAAAGACCCACCATCAAAAGGATGACGGAGCAAACTCACACCGACTACTACCACCAAAAGGATGATAGAGCAAACCCTCGCACAATCTGACATCAACAAGATGAATGAGGTACCACAAAAAGGATGATGGATTGTACTCACATCGGCTACTACCAACAAAAGGATGATAGAGCAAACCCTCACACAATCAAACATCAACAAGATGATAGAACTACCACAAAAAGGATGATGGAGCATACTCAAACTGACTACTACCAACAAAAGGATGATAGAGCAAACCCTTGCATAATCTGACATCAACAGGACGACATACCCACCACCAAAAGGATGATGGGGCAAACTCACACAGGCTACTCCCACCAAAAGGATGATAGAGCAAACACTTGCACAATCTGGCATAGACAAGATGAAAGACACACCATCAAAAGGGATGACGGAGCAAACTCACACTGACTACTACCACCAAAAGGATGATAGAGCAAACCCTCGCACAATCTGACATCAATAAGATGAAAGACCCACCACCAAAAGGATGATGCAGCGAACTCACACCAGCTACTACCACCAAAAGGGTGATAGAGCATACCCTTGCACAATCTGACATCAACAAGATGACAGAACCACCACCAAAAGGATGTTGGAGCATATTCAAACCTGCTACTACCAACAAAAGGATGATAGAGCAAACCCTCGCACAATCTGACATCAACAAGATGATAGTCCCTCCATCAAAAGGATGATGGAGAAAACTCACACCAGCTACTACCACCAAAAGGATGATAGAGCAAACCGTAGGACAATCTGGCATCGACAAGATGACAGAACCACCACCAAAAGGATGAATAAGGAAACTCACATTGGCTACTATCACAAAAAGGATGATAGAGAAAACCTACATACAATCTGACATCAACAATATGATAGACCCATCACCAAAAGGATGATGGACAGAACTCACACCAACTACTACCACCAAAAGGATGATAGAGCAAACCCTTGCACAATCTTATATCAACAAGATGACAGAACTACCACAAAAAGGATGATGGAGTGTACTCACACCGGCTACTACTAACAAAAGGATGATAGAGCAAACCCTCGCACAATCTGACATCAACAAGATGACAGAACTACCACAAAAAGGATGATGGAGTGTACTCACACCAGCTACTACCAACAAAAAGATGATAGAGCAAACCCTCGCACAATCTGACATCAACAAGATGACAGACACACCATCAAAAGGATGACGGAGCAAACTCACACCGACTACTACCACCAAAAGGATGATAGAGCAAACCCTCGCACAATCTGAGATCAATAAGATGAAAGACACACCACCAAAAGGATGATGGAGCGAACTCACACCGGCTACTACCACCAAAAGGGTGATAGAGCAGAGCCTCGCACAATCTGACATCAACAAGATGACAGAACCACCACTAAAAGGATGATGGAGCGTACTCAAACCGGCTACTACCAACAAAAAGATGATAGAGCAAACCCTCGCACAATCTGACATAAACAAGATGATAGTCCCTCCATCAAAAGGATGATGGAGGGAACTCACACCGGCTACTACCACCAAAAGGATGATAGAGCAAACCCTAGGACAATCTGGCATCGACAAGATGACAGAACCACCACCAAAAGGATGATAAAGAGAACTCACACCAACTACTACCACCAAAACGATGATAGGGCAAACCCTTGCACAATCTGACATCAACAAGATGACAGAAGTACCACAAAAAGGATGATAGAGTGTACTCACACCGGCTACTACCAACAAAAGGATGATAGAGAAAACCCTCGCACAATCTAACATCAAAAGATGACAGACCCACCACCAAAAGGATGATGGAGCAAACTCACACCGGCTACTACCACCAAAAGGATGATAGAGCAAACCCTTGCACAATCTGGCATAGACAAGATGACAGACACACCATCAAAAGGATGATAGAGCAAACCCTTGCACAATCTGACATAGACAAGATGAAAGACCCACCATCAAAAGGATGACGAAGAAAACTCACACCGACTACTAACACCAAGAGGATGATAGAGCAAACCCTCACACAATCTGACATCAATAAGATGAAAGATCCACCACCAAAAAGATGATGGAGCAAACTCACACCGTCTACTACCACCAAAAGGATGATAGAGCAGACCTTCGCACAATCTGACATCAACAAGATGACAGAACCACCACCAAAAGGATGATGGAGCATACTCAAACCGGCTACTACCAAAAAAAGGATGATAGAGCAAAGCCCCGCACAATCTGACATCAACCAGATGAAAATCCCTCCACCAAAAGGATGATGGAGAGAAATCACACCGGCTACTACTACCAAAAGAATAATTATAGCAAACCCTCGCACAATCTTGCATCGACAAGATGATAGACCCACCACCAAAAGGATGATGGAGCGAACTCACACCGGCTACTACCACCAAAAGGATGATAGAGCAAACCCTCGCACAATCTGACATCAACAAGATGACAGACCCACCACCAAAAGGATGATAGAACATAGTCACACCGACTACTACCAACAAAAGGATCATGGAGCAGACCCTTGCACAATCTGACATTAACAAGACGACAGACCCACCACCAAAAGGATGATGGGGAAAACTCACACCGGCTACTACCACCAAAAGGATGATAGAGCAAACACTTGCACAATCTGGCATAGACAAGATGAAAGACCCACAGTCAAAACGATGACGGAGCAAACTCACACCGACTACTACCACCAAAAGGATGATAGAGCAAACCCTCGCACAATCTGACATCAACAAGATGATAGTCCCTCCATCAAAAGGATGATGGAGGGAACTCACACCGGCTACTATCACCAAAATGATGATAGAGCAAACCCTAGGACAATCTGGCATCGACAAGATGATAGAACCACCACCAAAAGGATGATGGAGCATACTCAAACTGGTTACTACCAACAAAAGGATGATAGAGCAAACCTTCGCACAATCTGACATAAACAAGATGATAGTCCCTACATCAAAAGAATGATGGAGGGAACTCACACCGGCTACTACCACCAAAAGGATGATAGAGCAAACCCTAGGACAATCTGGCATCGACAAGATGACAAAAGTACCACAAAAAGGAAGATAGAGTGTACTCACACCGGCTACTACCAACAAAAGGATGATAGTGAAAACCCTAGCACAATCTGACATCAACAAGATGACAGACCCACCACCAACAGGATGACGGAGCAAACTCATACCGGCTACTACCACCAAAAGGATGATAGAGTAAACCTTTGCACAATCTGGCATAGACAAGATGACAGACAAACCATCAAAAGGATGACGGAGCAAACTCACACCAACTACCACCACCAAAAGGATGATAGAGCGAACTCACACCAGCTACTACCACCAAAAGGATGATAGAGCAAACCCTCGCACAATCTGACATCAACAAGATGACAGACCCACCACCAAAAGAATAATAGAGCATAGTCACACCGACTACTACCAACAAAAGGATGATAGAGCAGACCCTTGCACAATCTGACATCAACAAGACGACAGACCCACCACCAAAAGGATGATGGGGAAAACTCACACCGGCTACTACCACCAAAAGGATGATAGAGCAAACACTTGCACAATCTGGCATAGACATGATGAAAGACCCACCATCAAAAGGATGACGGAGCAAACTCACACCGACTCCTACCACCAAAAGGATGATAGAGCAAACCCTCGCACAATCTGACATCAATAAGATGAAAGACCCACCACCAAAAGAATGATGGAGCAAACTCACACCGGCTACTACCACCAAAAGGATGATAGAGAAGACCCTCGCACAATCTGACATCAACAAGATGACAGAACCACCACCAAAAGGATAATAGAGCATACTCAAACCGGCTACTACCAACAAAAGGATGATAGAGGAAACCCTCGCACAATCTGACATCAACAAGATGATAGTCCCTCCATCAAAAGGATGATGGAGGGAACTCACACCGGGCACTATCACCAAAAGGATGATAGAGCAAACCCTAGGACAATCTGGCATCGACAAGATGATAGAACTACCACCAAAAGGATGAAGAAGCAAACTCACATTGGCTACTACCACCAAAAGGATGATAGAGAAAACCTACGCAGAATCTAACATCACCAATATGATAGACCCACCTCCAAAAGGATGATGGAGAGAACTCACACCAACTACTACCACCAAAAGGATGATAGAGCAAACCCTTGCACAATCTGACATCAACAAGATGACAGAAGTACCACAAAAAGGATGATAGAGTGTACTCACACCGGCTACTACCAACAAAAGAATGATAGAGAAAACCCTCACACAATCTGACATCAACAAGATGACAGACCCACCACCAAAAGGATGACGGAGCAAACTCACACTGGCTACTACCACCAAAAGGATGATAGAGCAAACCCTTGCACAATCTGGCATAAATAAGTTTTGCACCCCAAAATTTGACCAAAATTTATTTACCCATCAAGTGTTTGAAGGTTGATACCTTCATCAGAAAGTTCAAGAGATCCTCAGAGAAATTGGTTGAAACCAAGGTTGTGTGCTTCATAGCTTGAGAGTTGTGGGAGCTCTTCAGATGATTCTGAGACTTTGAGAATGAACTTGAAGCTTTGAGAAAGCCTATGGGATGTCTTGAAAGCCATCATGAAGCCCAGAGAGGTCATTATGCAAGAATTCAGAAGATTCAACCATGAATGGTAGAATTATGGTTTGACTGGGTCAATCCTAGGTCAGCTGAAGATTTGGAGAAGGTTGAGACCTAATCCAAGAGCCATGAGATCATGGAATGATGTATGGAGATGTTATAAAGATGATTCCTAGACCAACTCATCATGATTGAGGAGTTTGAGAAGTTTTAAGTCAGGGTTTCTAAGGATGGACAGTGAAAAAACCCTAATTTGATCCCTATCTTCCAGGCAGTCTTAGCTCAAGATGTGATTGATATCTCATCTTCCCCACAACATTAATGTTGTAGAGCTTGTTCTTAGCTTTAATTTGAGTGGTAGAAGTCCTTGATAGGATGTGCAGAGCTCAAGTTATGGTTTTGACAAATTACAGGTCATCTGAGGTGTGTGAATCTGGGTCCTTGAAAGTCACCCAACTTGCAGACAACTTTTGCCCTAGTAGTATGATTCCTATGATCTCTTGGTCAACATGAATGTTGAAGAGCATCTTCTTAGCTTTCTAGAGAGTACTAAAAGTACTTTATAGGATTTGTAGAACTCAACTTATGGTTTGTACAAGACAGGGGTATTTTGGTCATTTGGAAGTTATAGGTCATTTTAAGCAAAGGCCATATCTCCTATTTCCAAGCCTCAAATGGAAAAACTCAAAACATCAAAGTTGTTCAAAATGGCATTTTAAGCCTATAAAAGTGGTCATGAGTTGTTGGAAAAGCTTGTAGCAAGGATTGACAAGAATGGGTGAAAATGACCTAAAAATGGCTTATAAGTTAAATGGATCCAAGTTGGAAATTGGTTTGGGAGATCTATGAATCCAAAATAGGTCATCCAATATGTCATTTTGAATCCAAACATCATTTTAAAAACAATGGTTTAAATACATTTTTGATTTGAGGTCTTAAAATGGGGGTTACCTTGTAAAGTTCTTTCTTGCATATTAAGGAACCTTTGAGAAACTTCACCAAAGGCAAGGCTGAGCTTGTTTTTTGCACATTCCCTTTCAATATCTCTTGTAAGGAGATTTTGGCACCAAAACAAAGGCCTTAATGCATGAGATGAGATATCCAACATGTCATTAAAAGAGAAATTCCATGACTTTCCATTACTTTCTAGATGATTCTAAAAGCTTCTAGACTCTTCCATTGGTTTCTATATATTAAGTGGATCATGATTAGATTAAAGGTTGGTGGAATTCATTGGTGAAGAGTGAGGGAGAGAGTGCCATTCAAAGGATTTCTTCAAGAGCAAGCCACACACGGATTCATCTCTACAAGCCTTCTCCTTCAAGATTCTTGCAAACAGAAACCTCTACACCATTAGAGGATCCCTTGAAAGCAACTACAAGCTCTGAAACCACCTATAGCTGCACTCACCATTACCATTTGATAGGTTTGGATTCTTCTCCATACCACCTTATTTATGCGCATTCAATTTTATTTCTAGGTGTAGAATGGTTAGGTTTTATTAGGTGATCATTTTCTGAAGCTTAGAGGAGATTCTATGAGGTTCCATGGCAGGTCACTTTTTCTTTAAAGATTAAGAGTAAGCTGTTTAGTAGGCTGTAATGATCATGGTATGGTTTAGATTGGTGAGGGTAACATAAGGAGCAGGATTATACCCTTAGAACTGAGTTCCATTGAGGTTGATCTCAGAAGAACATGTTGAAACCCTAATTTTCGTGCGTTCTGTTAGAGAGATATACGAGGTATTAGTGAAAACTATGGATACCATCGTGTTCTTGGAGAGAAAGGGAGCAATTTTGGTCTTTCAAGATTTGGATTTCATTGAGAAACCAGAGAGGAAGAAGAGCTTGAAATATCATGCATGGAAAACGAACCTGAAAACCCTAATTGTCACTTGGAGAAGATAAGCCATACACCGTTGGATCATTCTGATTATTTGACTTCTTAATCTAATCACACGGCCACAATTCAAACGAAAATGGAGGGAAAGACTAAGAGCTAAACGCAGCGTTTTAATTAAAACTGAACCATGGGCCTCAGCAAAGCTTGCTACCCACACCCCCGCGTGGAGCCCAATCCAATTTTCAACTAAAATCCCTTACTTTTTGCACCGCAGCTTTAATCATTTTCTTTTAATTTTTCAAGTGATTTCTGATAACATCTGGGCTTGGGCGCGTTTGATATTCGAACCCCCCCCCCCCTCCTGGGCCCATCTGAATAACAACTGGGCGCAGTTCATTGTTACACCCCCCATCCCATTTATTTCAATTCTTTTATTTTTAATTTCCTTTTATTTTCTTGTTTGTAAATAATTCATAGAAAATTGGAAAATTGATGTTTTTTAATTCTTGTTTTTTCTATAGGTTTATAATTTTGTCTAGAAAATTAATAAAAATAAAAATTCCATTTTATTTTTAGTTTAGTATTTTTAGAATATTATTCTCTTAAATAGCTTTTTATAAGGTTTAGTTTGATACTCAATTTTGTAGAATTTATTCTAGGATCTTCCCTTAATCTTTTGGAGCCATTCTTTTTGGTGTGATTAGATATTGAATCATAGTTTCCCATAGGATTTAATTCATGATTTTTAGATTAAAATTTGATTAGTTTAATTAGGTTAGAATTAGGGTACCTAATTAGGGTTTAGGTTATGCATAGGTGAAATAATTCATTTTCTTTTGAGAGTTTTGACTTGATTTTTGGGTATGGGCATATAGGGATGTTATGGGTAGGTGTTATAGACCCTTGTAAATGATTGTTAGATTTTTCCCCCTTGCTTTAGTATTTTCAAGTGTTTTCTGAAGTTGACTGATTGTATTGACTGTCTGTGTGATATTTGTCTGTCTCTGGGGTTTATCTTTGGGGAATTGTTTTGGAGCTTGGTTTGCTTTGAAGACCTTGTTGAAGGAGCATGATGAAGGAGAAGATTGTAGATCAAGACTCAGAGGTTGAGAGGTTGGAGCTTGTTCTCTGTTTGTGAGGTTTGAGATCCTGAAGTTTGAGGGAAATTCATGGTACTTTCCTGAGGAAGGCACTATGGATGTCTTTCATTCTTTCTTCTCACCTCTTTCTTAAGTATCCAATGATGTTGGAGCCTTCATGTGAGTTTAGTTTCTCCTGAGGAGGAATGTAAACTGATCACAGTTGTTGAGCCACATGGGATACAATTCCTAAGTGGAAGCCCCCTAGTACTTCCCTGAGGAAGGTCCTATGGGTCTGTTCACTTAGTTCCCCTAGTTCATATAGGTTTTCTTAAGTATCCAATGATGTTTGAGCCTTCATGTGAGTTTAGTTTCTCCTGAGGAGGAATGTAAACTGATCACAGTTGTTGAGCCACATGGGATACGATTCCTAAGTGGAAGCCCCCTAGTATTTTCCCGAGGAAGGTCTTATGGGTCTATTCACTTAGTTCCCTTAGTTCATGTAGGATTTCTCAAGTATCCAATGATGTCGGAGCCTTCATGTGAGTTTAATTTCTCCTGAGGAGGAATGTAAACTGATCACAGTTGTTGAGCCACATAGGATATGATTCCTGAGTATAAGCCTCCTAGTGCTTTCCTGAGGAGGGCACTATGAGTCTGCCTACTTAGCTCCCTTTCTTTGGTAAGCTTGTTTTGAAGCTTGAAGACTGAGATTGATTTCTTTTGTTTAGGGTTTTGCTTTAGGGCTTTGCTTAGATCTAATTAAGGTTTTGTTTTTAGGGTTAGGATTAAGGAGAGCTTAGATGTAGATAATTTCTTTCTCAAGCATGTGGTTTGTTTGCCTGATGGCACTTCATTTCTTTTATCTGTTTATTGCTTGATAGCATGTTGTTTATTTTTCAGTATGATTACTGTTATTTCATGACTGGCTTGAGGTCGAGACGAGCTTGTGGAGGCTGAAGCCCCACACACATTTCCTCCCTCACTTGCATTGCATGCATTTTACTGTTAAAGCTGATGCTTTGTCTGTTTTAGTGTATCATTGACATGATCCCTTAGGACTCTCATTTCCTTTGATAAGGATTTGATGATAGACTTTTAGGTTGAAACCTATGCATGACAACATCTAGGAGTTCCCTGTTCAAACCTCAACCATAGGATGAATCCATGGCATGATAACAGTAGGACTTGATAGTCTCCCTCCTAGTTGGGCCTGTTCTCTTCTCATCTCAAAACAGTTTAAGATACAGTAATCATGAATGATTTCTTCCGTACGTTACGAGCCTTAAGCTATCTGAGAAAGGATTGTGGGAGAGCTTCTTTTCCATAGTCTGGATGTTTAGTATGGTACCCTTTGGGTGACATGCGACGCATTCACTCTCAGGTCATAGTCTCTAGTGCGGTTGAAATCGCAAAAACAATAAAAAACACTTCTTTCATAAAAACAGGAGATAACCCGTAGTTTCCCGAAGTACATTTGCTCTGATCTTCCATGCAGTGTGGAAGTACGTAGGCATAGGATGCGATATCCTAGCGAGCAACCTTTCCCCCATAACCTGTAGTTAGCCGAACTACGTTGACTCTGATTTCTCATTCTCGGATGAGAATACGTAGGCATAAAGTGCGACGCTTTGCCGAGTCATTTTTCTTTTCTTTTTTCAGCCAGCCTTGATAGGTAGATAGAATAAAACCAACCCGTCCAAGTAAACCAACAAGCATGGATCCCGTCGAGTACGACGGACGTGAGGGGTGCTAATACCTTCCCCTTGTGTAACCGACTCCCAAACCCAGACAATGGTTGCGATGACCTTGTCTTACCCTTATTCGTCAGGTTTTTCCGATCGTTTCCTTTCCCGCTCTGAGGGATAAATAACGAAAGGTGGCGACTCTTTTGTTTTGCCGACACCTTATTTTCGCGCAAGCGCCAGCTGGCGACTCTGCTGGGGACCGAACCCAGAATCTCTGGTTCTTCGGTTCCCTATGAGAGTCAATCCTACCGCTTGTATGTTTGCTTGTTGGGTTGCGTTTATTTATCGCATTTTTACTTCTCGCACTTTACTTCCCGCATTTTATTTCCAGTGTGATATGATTATCTGTGCTGCTGTGGGAGAGGGATGTTACTATGAGTGAGAAGCCGGACCTAGGCTTGAGTACACACCTAGATATAGTTGCGGAGAGTAGTAGATGAACCTGTCTGCTGAGCAGGCACAGTTCCCTACGAAATCTGCGCTCAGACGAGGTTCTCGCAGAGGTGCTCCTTTCCGGTCCTGAGGATCTGAGGGGAGTCCAGACGTGAGGATTGTCGACTCTGGGGACCGATCATTTGGAAGTCAGCTAAGTGAGGCCTCTTCATGACTTGATGGTGCCACTCCTTCTGGGAATCGTATCGTCACTCATGAAAGTCTGTGACGCTGATGACCGCATAGGATGCCGTACCTTTGTCCGTGGATTAGGTCCATACCTGTGAGCGGGATTGGGTTTATTGCAGGAAACTTTGACCTTCAGACTACCTGGTTTTCTTGACAGTGGATCAGTTATGTTGGTACCAGGGTTCTCAGTTGTATATTTGTCTGTTCTTGATAGAGCAGGTTTTGATCAGAGGATCTTATCATCAGGTGTATGTCTGTTCTTGAGGGAGCAGGTTTTGATCAGAGTATTGTCATCACTGGTTTGTTCCGGATAGAGCAGATTTTGGGGTCTGAAGATCTCATCAGCAGATGTTGTTTGTTCTTGATAGGGTAGATTTTGAGTGGGGTCTGAAGATCTCATCAGCAGATGTTGTTTGTTCTTGATAGGGCAGATTTTGAGTGGGGTCTGAAGATCTCATCAGCAGATGTTGTTTGTTCTTGATAGGGCAGATTTTGAGTGGGGTCTGAAGATCTCATTAGCAGATGTTGTTTGTTCTTGATAGGGCAGATTTTGAGTGGGGTCTGAAGATCTCATCAGCAGATGTTGTTTGTTCTTGATAGGGCAGATTTTGAGTGGGGTCTGAAGATCTCATTAGCAGATGTTGTTTGTTCTTGATAGGGCAGATTTTGAGTGGGGTCTGAAGATCTCATCAGCAAATGTTGCTTGTTCTTGATAAGGCAGATTTTGAGTGGGGTCTGAAGATCTCATCAGCAGATGTTGTTTGTTCTTGATAGGGCAGATTTTGAGTGGGGTCTGAAGATCTCATCAGCAGCTGTATGTTTGTTCTTGATAGGGCAGATTTTTGATTTGGGGTCTGAAGACTTCATCAGCAGATATTCCTTGATCGTACACCCGAGGTCCTTATTATCAGACATTTGTTCTCGACAGAGCAGAATTTTGATCTTATGTATATGGTCCTATCAGAAGGTCGTTCTTAGCAGATCAGATTAGTGGTCTTGCACCGGGGTTTTCTTCCCATCAGTGATTATTGACCCAGAATCTCCACAGCAGCCACCTGGATATATTATTGCATGCCCGCATTTTGCATTAGTTTGCATATTCATTTTTGCATTCCATTAGCATGTGTCTGTGCTGCAGGCGCGTTTCATACCCTGATTCTGGTGTCCCGAGCAATATGAGATATTTTCTTCCATGAATGGATCTAGTCTTATCACTGCATTGACACTATGTTGGCACGTTGACACCAGAATTAGGGGTGATCTCCTAAACGCACAGACACCCATGGCATTAGCATAATTCATCTTGCATGACAGAAGCCGGGACTTGTCTTCTAACCCTTGTGTTTGCAGGTTTGACTCAGAATCGAGCAGCTCAGACTAATGGAGCAGGTACAAGCTGAGCTGGGGAAAATCTAAAGCCAGTTGGGGCAGGTCATGAATGACGTGCAGGCAGTGCGCCTGGACCAGCAAGTACTCAGAGAAGAGAATCAGCAGCTGCAGAATCAGTTGAGCTTTCTCATGGGAGTGGTGAGAAGTATGCTAAAAAAGGAGAGTGGTCAAGCACCCAAGAAGGAGACCAAAGTGCTTCCTCCATTGCCGTCAGTGCCACCTGTGCTGAAGCCAAATGGACCTCATAGGTCCTCTACACAGCATGAAGCTCGAGGCCTGTCTCGCCAGCAGCCGCGCCAGGCATCTCAGAATAACCCTGAAAGTTATAATCAAAAGAAGAAGCTACTTGATAGAGCTGTGGACCCAATACCTGTGAGTTATGCCCAGCTGTTGCCACTGTTGGTTCAGAACTGTGTTCTCAAGCTTCGGACCTCGGATCCACCAGGTGACGTGTCACCAGACGTTGATCTCAACACGCATTGTGATTTCCACTCAGGAGCACCGGGGCACCATGTTGAAACATGTAAGGCTCTCAAGAATAAGATTCAAGACCTTATTGACTCAAGGACAATTAGGCTTGTGCCGGGCGGCATGAGAGCATCGGGAAAGTTCATCCCGTACCCTGTAGAAGAGGTGAATGATTCCACTCCTTTGCCTGAAGCTGAGAAAGATCTTGAATATGTCCCGCAACCTTTGGTGACTGCATCGCCTCGCTCGCAGTTTCTACCTGGATCAAGTTCAAGGACGCAAGCGCCTAAACAAGGGACCATTGCCACTCAGAAACGACGACCTCTTGCTCCTGGGCGGAAAGAATACCAGCACCAGGATCACAAGAGACCTCGCAACCACTTAGAACGAAGGAATGCTTCTTTCCATCCAGTGCCTGTGCCGTATAGCCAGATTCTTCCGCAGTTGATTCAGAATTCTTTGGTGGAACCGAAAGCTCTCAAGCCCGTGCCAGAGCCTTACCCTTCAGGGTACAATCCCCATGCTCATTGTGGTTACCATGGTGGATCTCCGGGGCATTCAACTGAAGATTGCAAGGCTTTCCAGGCGAAGGTGCAACAATTGATCGACCAAGGGTGTATTTCCTTTCCAGACGGAGTTTTGGTTGTACGTGACAACCTCTCAGCTGTTTGAGCTTGCAGATTCAGAGGGTTATTTCCAGAAGCCAGTGATCCAGACAGGCAGACGTCCTCAGCATTGGCAGTCCTCAAACTTTTTACCATTTTCATTTGTAGTTTCTTTTCTGTTAGTTACTACTTGCTGTTAAACATTGTATGTTTCGAATGGTAATATTAATAAAGTAACTATGCATTTTTTCTGAATTAGTTATGTCGTTGTCACTCATTCACTGCATTGCACTGACACTTGCATTTTATTTACTCCACTTTATTACTATGAGTAGCAAAGATTGGAGGGAGGATGATGAAACTGAATACTCATAACCAATGATCGTATTGCTTTCAGATAAAACCTTGCCAATGACGTATAAGGCATTGTTTCAAATCCCTAAACACCGGAGAGATAAGGAAGAGAATCCCTTGTTAACCACTTCGAGCCGAGAAGTAGGAGTTTCTTTCGGACTTTTTAACCCTCACATCTTAACCCGGGGCAGGGTAGTTGTCAGTCAGCTTGATCGAGCGTTCAAGTCTTATAGAGGAGTGTTGTCCTTCGAGGACCAATCACATCATATTCCTCTCCAGAGGTCGTACCTCATCAACCACAATGGTTAAACCTCACCAATCAGGAGTGAGGCAGTTATAAGCCTCTCGGATAAATCCAGACAGCCAGTGTCGCACGACTCGTTCCAAAAAAAAAAAGGGGAATAAGAAAACCCGCTAAGTAAAAAAAGAAAAGCTAGAAAGCAAATACTTAGGCAAAAAATCAGGGCATCCCGCTGGACTTCAAAAGGAAAAATCGAAAAGAACTCAAAAGGAGTCAGTCCATGCAAAAGTTAGGGAATAAAAAAAAATGAATGAAAAAGAAAGGATTATAAAAAAGAAAAATCCTCAAACAAGGACAAAGTCGTGTAGATACAGACACCGAAAACGAAAAAGGAGTAACTGTCACTCCGAAACACCTTGTGAATTCTTTAACCAGTTGTTCCCAATGTTCAACATACCTCTCGAAGAGGCGAGCGCTCGAGCTAAGTTAACTGGACTTTAGGATCGGAGATCATCACGTAGAAGGGGTGGGTACAAATCATAATTTGAGCCAAATATCCTTTGTTTCACGAACCGTGAACCCGGCCACGATACAACCCTTAAAAGACCTAATTGAGGCAGGGTTTATTCTGAAAGCGCATTACGATAAGGTTGAGTAACCTGACTCCTTCATGATTTACTAATCATATCCTTATTGTATTTTTCACTGATCACATCAGCACTACGTTTGAACTCTTTGGTTCATTCGTCACTCACTAGCATGACACGTAAATGAGTGACAGTACAACATTTTTTCGAAATTTGCATGAACACTGCATTAAAATTACCATTCGTGAATAAACAATTTTAATTGCAGGTTAGTAGCTGATACGAAGGAACTTCAACAGGGAATAGTCAACCAAGACTGAATCGTCAGAGGTCTGGATCAGGGTGGTATGCTGTGAAACCCTGTGAATCTGGGGCATTGACTTCCAGTGAGTTTGGAATCAGTTTATCTGAGGGGCAAGTCCCGGAGCATCAGTTGATTATGGGGCAGTTTATACAAGAAGCGGTTGGTCGGAAGTGAATCTTCTCGAGACCCAATCAGGGGCAGTTATCCAGAATTCTTGCGATCTGAGGGCAGATCCCCCCAGCGTTCAATCAGAGCATGTTGAGTCGCTCATCGCTCGTTCAGGGGCAAACTACTTCAGAGATATTGAAGCCGACCATGCTGAGAGTTGATTAGTGGAGGATGAATCTTTCCGTTGTACAGATGTTGGGGCAAGCCATCTGAGGATTGTCTTGCTGCCAGTTGTTTTCTGTTCAGAATGAATTATCCCCAAAAGTCGGATTGGGACAAGTTGAATTGCGCTGGGGCAAGTTGTTCAAATGAGCTTATTCGCCCTAGCAAGAATTGAGTGTCGGGGAATCGCGCCATTACCCTTCCAAAACCTAAGTCTTCTGAAGAAGCCTTGTTGTCATCCTATGGCCTAACCCGTTACTCGGTTCCATGATTGGTAGTCTGTATTCCCTGTGTTGACGTTGTGGAATCAGGATCGTTTCTCAGCAGAGATGTACAGTTTGAGGTTGTTCCCCCTATACAGTTTGAGACTGCGGCAGATTGAGATGGCGTTTATCCCTTATCAGATTAGGGTCAAGATTACCCTCAGCAGACCAGCATTGATATCCCCGAAGCAGGACGAGTCCTCCTTCTCCGGCAGAGTTCAGTAGTCTCTCCTCCGCAGAGTCTGAATGCGAGGCCGTGAGCATTGATATATCTCCCCAGGCGGAGAGGATTCTCTTCCCCAAGCAGACGCATCCTGAAGGAACGTCATTTTCTTAGCTGAGTCGCGTGCCGAAGCTCGTGTTTTCCCCAATAAAAGTCGCCGAAGCAGGTCACAGGTGCAGGTTTCGTAGGAAATTGTTCGTACGCCAAAGTATGCCACGACTGATGGTTCCAGACTGAAGTCTCCAGCGGAATTGAGATTCCCCACCAGAGTCATACTCTCTCCTGAAGCCGGATGATTCCCTCTTCCCCCCAGTAGAGTGTTGGAGCAGCTGATGTTGTATCCCTCTGCAGAGTTGTAGTCTCCCCCGAAGTCAGATGATTCTTTCTTCCCTAGCGGAATTGAAATTCCCCATCAGAGTCGTACTCTCCAGTGAAGTAGAATGATTTCTATCTCCCCGGCTGAGTCCGCAAACCCCCAAAAGAGTCGAATCCTTGGAAGCAGTTGGGACCATGAGTAGATTGTCCCTAGCAGAGCATTGAACAGTTGGTGCTGTAATTTCCCCAGAGTCGCACTCTCTCCAGCGAAGCAGAATGACGTTTCCTTCCCCAGCCGAGTTTGCAGATGTCCAAGGGAGCCGAATCCTTGGAAGTTGACCAGACCATGTTTAGTTGTTTCCCCAGTGGAGTGTTGAGCAGCTGAAGTTGTTTCCCCACAGAGTTATCATCCCCAGAAGAGTAGCCGAGAAGGCCACGCAATTTATTCTCGCGATTGATATCAGCAGGTCCAGGTTCTCGTAGAGCTTCGTCCACCTGCAGCAGTCAACTGAAGTTGTTTTCCATGCAGCAGTCAACCGAATATCATTTCCCCAGGCAGAGTCCGATTGATATTGGCGTGTCCACATCCTCCTCAGCAGGATGATTCCTCTATCTGAGTAGTTCTTTTCTCCTTGACAGGAGAACTCCCCCCTCCGGCATTTATTTTGCTGACGGGATCGCATCATTGTGCATGATTGCATAGCATTTAGCATAAACGCATAGCATTTCCACCGTGTGGGGCATGGCGCCGAAGCATATGCATCATAAGCATGATCTAGGTTGTTACAGTTCTTGTTTTACAGGTGTTCCGCTGAAAGATCAGTTGCTCAGGATGATTCCTGACATTCTCCCCAACGAAGTCGTTAGTTCAAGATGATTTTGAGATCCCCAACGAAGTCTTCAGTTCGAGATGATTCTCGAATCCCTCAGCAGGGTCGTTTGCTCAAGATGATTTTTGAGATCCCCGGCAAGAGTTGTCCAGGAAGACTCCTGGAATCCCCAGCAGAATAAAGTCTCCAGAATGGTTATCGGTTCAGGATGATTCTTGAAGGTGCCCGACGGAGTTGTTTGTTCAAGATGATTCTTGAAGTCCTTAGCAGCGTGATATGTTTGCTCCAACAGTGATGTCTAATCTGAAGATTGACTTCGTAAACGCCTGAAGGCGATATCAGAAGGTTCCTGTGGATTCAGATTTCTTTGTTGATGAATCAACGTTTGTCTGAAGACGAGGTTCGAAAGTTTGTAGATGCAACTTTTGTATACAAGGAGATCCGTGTTGGCCTGAAGACCAAGTCGGTTGTCCTGAGGTGATGATTGATTGCGACCAAGTGAATAGTGTTTCTTCTGACTGAAGTCGAAGATGTTTCTCCAGCTGAAGCGGAGTTTGCCTGAAGGCAAAGTGTTTGAATCCCCGTAGAGTCATGAATGGCTCAGGATACCACTTCTCTGACTGAAGTCACAGATTTCCCAAGCTGAAGCGAAGGTGCCTGAAGGCAAGGTTATCCCCAAAGTCATGAATGACTTAGGATTCATTTTTCGGACTGAAGGCCGAAGTATATCCCTGACTGAAGTCACGGATACTCTATAGCAGAGGCGGAGTTGCCTGAAGGCAGATCCATGTATCCTTGAAGGACAAGGATCAGTTTCTTCAGACTGAAGTCGAAGATACCTCCTGCAGAGTTGCCGACGGGAAAAGTTTACATCCTTGAAGGCCAAGGATGATTATCTTCAGAAATACTCGAAGATCTTTTCTAGCTGAAGCTGGAATCGCCGACGGGCAAGGTTTATATCCTTGGAGGCCAAGGATCCCATCTTCAGGAGTACTTGAAGATCTTTTCTAGCTGAAGCTGGAAGTGGCCAGGGGCCAGGGTTTCATATAGCTTTGATGTTGAAGTTCTACGGTGGGCTCAGTATGCAGTAGTATTTGGATGTTCGTTATGGTTCTGAGGGTGAACCCCAGATCAGAGTGTGCTTGGTTGAGTCTCTCATTCCCAGCGGAGTAGTTTCAAATACGCAGGTGTACCTTTTGTTCCATTTACCAGGGGTGAACCCCAGGTCAGAATTGTTCGGTGCTGTATTTTCTCCAGCGGCGATGCGGGGTATTTTGGTTGTTTTGACGGCGAGGTCAGATCATGTTTGTTTCCGGTGGCGAGGTTGGATGTTTGGATTGGACGGCGAGGTCAGATTATGTTTGTTTGACGGCGATGTCAGACTCTTTAAATCCCCAGCAGAGATGATGTTTGTACGACGGCGATGTCGAGTGTCTCTCAGAGTGATGTTTGATTGCCGGACGGTGATGCCAGATCAGTATTTCTCTAGCTAGTTTTTGAGCGGCTAGTATTGCAGTATTCGAAGATTTGTTCCCCTCAGAGTACCGTGTGCTTGTGCAGTTAGCAAATTTTCGGGTTTACCGGTATTCAATCATCTCGCACCTTGATTGGCTGAGAGCCGTTCGCTTCTCACCCAGTCAGGTTCAAGCCATTTGAATAGGGGCAGCTGTTGCACCCCAAAATTTGACTAACATTTATTTACCCATCAAGTGTTTGAAGGTTGATACCTTCATCAGAAAGTTCAAGAGATCCTCAGAGAAATTGGTTGAAACCAAGGTTGTGTGCTTCATAGCTTGAGAGTTGTGGGAGCTCTTCAGATGATTCTGAGACTTTGAGAATGAACTTGAAGCTTTGAGAAAGCCTATGGGATGTCTTGAAAGCCATCATGAAGCCCAGAGAGGTCATTATGCAAGAATTCAGAAGATTCAACCATGAATGGTAGAATTAGGGTTTGACTGGGTCAATCCTAGGTCAGCTGAAGATTTGGAGAAGGTTGAGACCTAATCCAAGAGCCATGAGATCATGGAATGATGTATGGAGATGTTATAAAGATGATTCCTAGACCAACTCATCATGATTGAGGAGTTTGAGAAGTTTTAAGTCAGGGTTTCTAAGGATGGACAGTGAAAAAACCCTAATTTGATCCCTATCTTCCAGGCAGTCTTAGCTCAAGATGTGATTGATATCTCATCTTCCCCACAACATTAATGTTGTAGAGCTTGTTCTTAGCTTTAATTTGAGTGGTAGAAGACCTTGATAGGATGTGCAGAGCTCAAGTTATGGTTTTGACAAATTACAGGTCATCTGAGGTGTGTGAATCTGGGTCCTTGAAAGTCACCCAACTTGCAGACAACTTTTGCCCTAGTAGGATGATTCCTATGATCTCTTGGTCAACATGAATGTTGAAGATAATCTTCTTAGCTTTCTAGATAGTACTATAAGTACTTGATAGGATTTGTAGAACTCAACTTATGGTTTGTACAAGACAGGGGTATTTTGGTCATTTGGAAGTTATAGGTCATTTTAAGCAAAGGCCATATCTCCTATTTCCAAGCCTCAAATGGAAAAACTCAAAACATAAAAGTTGTTCAAAATGGCATTTTAAGCCTAGAAAAGTGGTCATGAGTTGTTGGAAAAGCTTGTAGCAAGGATTGACAAGAATGGGTGAAAATGACCTAAAAATGGCTTATAAGTTAAATGGATCCAAGTTGGAAATTGGTTTGGGAGATCTATGAATCCAAAATAGGTCATCCAATATGTCATTTTGAATCCAAACATCATTTTAAAAACAATGGTTTAAATACATTTTTGATTTGAGGTCTTAAAATGGGGGTTACCTTGTAAAGTTCTTTCTTGCATATTAAGGAACCTTTGAGAAACTTCACCAAAGGCAAGGCTGGGCTTGTTTTTTGCACATTCCCTTTCAATATATCTTGTAAGGAGATTTTGGCACCAAAAAAAAGGCCTTAATTCATGAGATGAGATATCCAACATGTCATTAAAAGAGAAATTCCATGACTTTCCATTACTTTCTAGATGATTCTAAAAGCTTCTAGACTCTTCCATTGGTTTTTATATATTAAGTGGATCATGATTAGATTAAAGGTTGGTGGAATTCATTGGTGAAGAGTGAGGGAGAGAGTGCCATTCAAAGGATTTCTTCAAGAGCAAGCCACACACGGATTCATCTCTACAAGCCTTCTCCTTCAAGATTCTTGCAAACAGAAACCTCTACACCATTAGAGGATCCCTTGGAAGCAACTACAAGCTCTGAAACCACCTCTAGCTGCACTCACCATTACCATTTGACAGGTTTGGATTCTTCTCCATACCACCTTATTTATGCGCATTCAATTTGATTTCTAGGTGTAGAATGGTTAGGTTTTATTAGGTGATCATTTTCTGAAGCTTAGAGGAGATTCTATGAGGTTCCATGGCAGGTCACTTTTTCTTTAAAGATTAAGAGCAAGCTGTTTATGAGGCTGTAATGATCATGGTATGGTTTAGATTGGTGAGGGTAACATAAGGAGCAGGATTATACCCTTAGAACTGAGTTCCATTGAGGTTGATCTCAGAAGAACATGTTGAAACCCTAATTTTCGTGCGTTCTGTTAGAGAGATATACGAGGTTTTAGTGAAAACTATGGATACCATCGTGTTCTTGGAGAGAAAGGGAGCAATTTTGGTCTTTCAAGATTTGTATTTCATTGAGAAACCAGAGAGGAAGAAGAGCTTGAAATCTCATGCATGGAAAACGAACCTGAAAACCCTAATCGTCACTTGGAGAAGATAAGCCATACACCGTTGGATCATTCTGATTATTTGACTTCTTAATCTAATCACACGGCCACGATTCAAACGAAAACGGAGGGAAAGACTAAGAGCTAAACGCAGCGTTTTAATTAAAACTGAACCATGGGCCTCAGCAAAGCTTGCTACCCACACCCCCGCGTGGAGCCCAATCCAATTTTCAACTAAAATCCCTTACTTTTTGCACCGCAGCTTTAATCATTTTCTTTTAATTTTTCAAGTGATTTCTGATAACATCTGGGCTTGGGCGCGTTTGATATTCGAACCCCCCCCTCCTGGGCCCATCTGAATAACAACTGGGCGCAGTTCATTGTTACACCCCCCATCCCATTTATTTCAATTCTTTTATTTTTAATTTCCTTTTATTTTCTTGTTTGTAAATAATTCATAGGAAATTGGAAAATTGATGTTTTTTAATTCTTGTTTTTTCTATAGGTTTATAATTTTGTCTAGAAAATTAATAAAAATAAAAATTCCATTTTATTTTTAGTTTAGTATTTTTAGAATATTATTCTTTTAAATAGCTTTTTATAAGGTTTAGTTTGATACTCAATTTTGTAGAATTTATTCTAGGACCTTCCCTTAATCTTTTGGAGCCATTCTTTTTGGTGTGATTAGATATTGAATCATAGTTTCCCATAGGATTTAATTCATGATTTTTAGATTAAAATTTGATTCGTTTAATTAGGTTAGCATTAGGGTACCTAATTAGGGTTTAGGTTATGCATAGGTGAAATAATTCATTTTCTTTTGAGAGTTTTGACTTGATTTTTGGGTATGGGCATATAGGGATGTTATGGGTAGGTGTTATAGACCCTTGTAAATGATTGTTAGATTTTTCCCCCTTGCTTTAGTATTTTCAAGTGTTTTCTGAAGTTGACTGATTGTATTGACTGTCTGTGTGATATTTGTCTGTCTCTGGGGTTTATCTTTGGGGAATTGTTTTGGAGCTTGGTTTGCTTTGAAGACCTTGTTGAAGGAGCATGATGAAGGAGAAGATTGTAGATCAAGACTCAGAGGTTGAGAGGTTGGAGCTTGTTCTCTGTTTGTGAGGTTTGAGATCCTGAAGTTTGAGGGAAATTCATGGTACTTTCCTGAGGAAGGCACTATGGATGTCTTTCATTCTTTCTTCTCACCTCTTTCTTAAGTATCCAATGATGTTGGAGCCTTCATGTGAGTTTAGTTTCTCCTGAGGAGGAATGTAAACTGATCACAGTTGTTGAGCCACATGGGATACAATTCCTAAGTGGAAGCCCCCTAGTACTTTCCTGAGGAAGGTCCTATGGGTCTGTTCACTTAGTTCCCCTAGTTCATATAGGTTTTCTTAAGTATCCAATTATGTTGGAGCCTTCATGTGAGTTTAGTTTCTCCTGAGGAGGAATGTAAACTGATCACAGTTGTTGAGCCACATGGGATACGATTCCTAAGTGGAAGCCCCCTAGTATTTTCCCGAGGAAGGTCTTATGGGTCTATTCACTTAGTTCCCTTAGTTCATGTAGGATTTCTCAAGTATCCAATGATGTCGGAGCCTTCATGTGAGTTTAATTTCTCCTGAGGAGGAATGTAAACTGATCACAGTTGTTGAGCCACATAGGATATGATTCCTGAGTATAAGCCTCCTAGTGCTTTCCTGAGGAGGGCACTATGAGTCTGCCTACTTAGCTCCCTTTCTTTGGTAAGCTTGTTTTGAAGCTTGAAGACTGGGATTGATTTCTTTTGTTTAGGGTTTTGCTTTAGGGCTTTGCTTAGATCTGATTAAGGTTTTGTTTTTAGGGTTAGGATTAAGGAGAGCTTAGATGTAGATAATTTCTTTCTCAAGCATGTGGTTTGTTTGCCTGATGGCACTTCATTTCTTTTATCTGTTTATTGCTTGATAGCATGTTGTTTATTTTTCAATATGATTACTGTTATTTCATGACTGGCTTGAGGTCGAGACGAGCTTGTGGAGGCTGAAGCCCCACACACATTTCCTCCCTCACTTGCATTGCATGCATTTTACTGTTAAAGCTGATGCTTTGTCTGTTTTGGTGTATCATTGACATGATCCCTTAGGACTCTCATTTCCTTTGATAAGGATTTGATGATAGACTTTTAGGTTGAAACCTATGCATGACAACATCTAGGAGTTCCCTGTTCAAACCTCAACCATAGGATGAATCCATGGCATGATAACAGTAGGACTTAATAGTCTCCCTCCTAGTTGGGCATGTTCTCTTCTCATCTCAAAACAGTTTAAGATACAGTAATCATGAATGATTTCTTCCGTACGTTACGAGCCTTAAGCTATCTGAGAAAGGATTGTGGGAGAGCTTCTTTTCCATAGTCTGGATGTTTAGTATGGTACCCTTTGGGTGACATGCGACGCATTCACTCTCAGGTCATAGTCTCTAGTGCGGTTGAAATCGCAAAAACAATAAAAAACATTTCTTTCATAAAAACAGGAGATAACCTGTAGTTTCCCGAATTACGTTTGCTCTGATCTTCCATGCAGTGTGGAAGTACGTAGGCATAGGATGCGATATCCTAGCGAGCAACCTTTCCCCATAACCCGTAGTTAGCCGAACTACGTTGACTCTGATTTCTCATTCTCGGATGAGAATACGTAGGCATAAAGTGCGACGCTTTGCCGAGTCATTTTTCTTTTCTTTTTTCAGCCAGCCTTGATAGGTAGATAGAATAAAACCAACCCGTCCAAGTAAACCAACAAGCGTGGATCACGTCGAGTACGACGGACGTGAGGGGTGCTAATACCTTCCCCTTGCGTAACCGACTCCCGAACCCAGACAATGGTTGCGATGACCTTGTCTTACCCTTATTCGTCAGGTTTTTCCGATCGTTTCCTTTCCCGCTCTGAGGGATAAATAACGAAAGGTGGCGACTCTTCTGTTTTGCCGGCACCTTATTTTCGCGCAAGCGACAATAAGATGACAGACAAACCATCAAAA
Organism: Lathyrus sativus; assembly: GCA_963859935.3. NCBI lineage: Eukaryota > Viridiplantae > Streptophyta > Magnoliopsida > Fabales > Fabaceae > Lathyrus > Lathyrus sativus. Next base: position 4,595,722 of record CAWUDS030002219.1, on the reverse strand, counting down.
GGATGACGGAGCAAACTGACACCGACTACTAGCACAAAAAGGATGATAGAGCAAACCCTTGCACAATCTGACATCAATAAGATGAAAGACCCACCACCAAAAAGATGATGGAGCGCATTCACACCGGCTACTACCACCAAAAGAATGATAGAGCAGACCTTCGCACAATCTGACATCAACAAGATTACAGAACCACCACAAAAAGGATGATGGAGCATACTCAAACTGGCTACTACCAACAAAAGGATGATATAGTAAAGCCTCGCACAATCTGATATCAACAAGATGACAATCCCTCCACCAAAAGGATGTTGGAGGGAACTCACACCGGCTACTACCACCAAAAGGATATTATAGCAAACCCTCGCACAATCTTGCATCGACAAGATGATAGACCCACCACCAAAAGGATGATGGAGCATACTCACACCGGCTACTACCACCAAAAGGATGATAGAGCAAACCCTCGCACAATCTGACATCAACAAGATGACAAACCCACCACCAAAAGAATAATAGAGCATAGTCACACCGACTACTACCAACAAAAGGATGATAGAGTAGACCCTTGCATAATCTGACATCAACAAGACGACAGACCCACCACCAAAAGGATGATGGGGAAAACTCACACCGGCTACTACCACCAAAATAATGATAGAGCAAACACTTGCACAATCTAGCATAGGCATGATGAAAGACCAACCATCAAAAGGATGACGAAGCAAACTCACACCGACTACTACCACCAAAAGGGTGATAGAGCAAACCCTCGCACAATCTGACATCAATAAGATGAAAGACCCACCACCAAAAGGATGATGGAGCAAACTCACACCGGCTACTACCACCAAAAGGATGATAGAGAAGACCCTTGCACAATCTGACATCAACAAGATGACAGAACCACCACCAAAAGGATAATAGAGCATAATCAAACCGGCTACTACCAACAAAAGGATGATAGAGAAAACCCTCGCACAATCTGACATCAAAAAGATGATAGTCCCTCCATCAATAGGATGACGGAGGGAACTCACACCGGCTACTATCACCAAAAGGATGATAGAGCAAACCCTAAGACAATCTGGCATCGATAAGATGACAGAACCACCACCAAAAGGATGAAGAAGCAAACTCACAGTGGCTACTACCACCAAAAGGATGATAGAGAAAACCTACGCACAATCTGACATCAACAATATGATAGACCTACCACCAAAAGGATGATGGAGAGAACTCACACCAACTACTACCACCAAAAGGATGATAGAGCAAACCCTTGCACAATCTGACATCAACAAGATGACAGAAGTACCACAAAAAGGATGATAGAGTGTACTCACACCGGCTACTACCAACAAAAGGATGATAAAGAAAACCCTCGCACAATCTGACATCAACAAGATGACAGACCCACCACCAAAAGGATGATGGAGCAAACTCACACCGGCTACTACCACCAAAAGGATGATAGAGCAAACCCTTGCATAATCTGGCATAGACAAGATGAAAGACGCACCATCAAAAGGATGACGGAAAAAACTCACACCGACTACTACCACCAAGAGGATGATAGAGTAAACCCTCTCACAATCTGACGTCAATAAGATGAAAGACCCACCACCAGAAAGATGATGGAGCAAACTCACACCTGCTACTACCACCAAAAGGATGATAGAGCAGACCCTCGCACAATCTGACATCAACAAGATTACATAACCACCACCAAAAGGATGATGGAGCATACTCAAACTGGCTACTACCAACAAAAGGATGATAGAGCAAAGCCTCACACAATCTGACATCAAGAAGATGAAAATCCCTCCACCAAAAGGATGATGGAAGGAAATAACACCGGCTACTACCACCAAAAGGATAATATAGCAAACCCTCGCCCAATCTGGCATCGACAAGATGATTGACCGACCACCAAAAGGATGATGGAGCGAACACACACCGGCTACTACTACGAAAAGGGTGATAGAGCAAACCCTCGCACAATCTGACATCAACAAGATGGTAGACCCACCACCAAAAGGATGATAGAGCATAGTCACACCAACTACTACCAACAAAAGGATGATAGAGCAGACCCTTGCACAATCTGACATCAACAAGATGACAGATCCACCACCAAAAGGATGATGGGGAAAACTCACACCGGCTACTACCACCAAAAGGATGATAGAGCAAACATTTGCACAATCTGGCATAGACAAGATGAAAGACCCACCATCAAAAGGATGACGGAGCAAACTCACACCGTCTACTACCACTAATAGGATGATAGAGCAAACCCTCACACAATCTGACATCAATAAGATGAAAGACCCTCCACCAAAAGGATGATGGAGCGAACTCACACAGGCTACTACCACCAAAAGGATGATAGAGCAAACCCTCGCACAATTTGACATCAACAAGATGACAGAACCACCACCAAAAGGATGATGGAGCGTACTCAAACCGGCTACAACCAACAAAAGTATGATAGAGAAAACCCTCGCACAATCTGACATCAACAAGATGCTAGTCCCTCCATCAAAAGGATGATGGAGGGAACTCACACTGGCTACTACCACCAAAAGGATGATAGAGCAAACCCTAGGACAATCTGGCATCGACAAGATGACAGAACCACCACCAAAAGGATGAAGAAGCAAACTCACATTGGCTACTACCACCAAAAGGATGATAGAGAAAACCTACGCACAATCTGACATCAACAATATGATAGACCCACCACCAAAAGGATGATGGAGAGAACTCACACCAAATACTACCACCAAAAGGATGATAGAGCCAACCCTTGCACAATCTGACATCAACAAGATGACAGAAGTACCACAAAAATAATGATAGAATGTACTCACACCGGCTACTACTAACATAAGGATGATAGAGAAAACCCTCGCACAATCTGACATCAACAAGATGACAGACCCACCACCAAAAGGATGATGGAGCGAACACACACTGGCTACTACCAACAAAAGGATGATAGAGCAAACCCTTGCACAATCTGGCATAGACAAGATGACAGACACACCATTAGAATGATGACGGAGCAAACTCACACCGATTACTACCACCAAAAGGATGATAGAGCAAACCCTCGCACAATCTGACATCAACAAGATGAGAGTCCCTCCACCTAAAGGATGATGGAGCAAACTCACACCGGCTACTACCACCAAAAGGATGATAAAGTAAACCCTAGCATAATCTGGCATCGACAAGATGACTTACCCATCACCAAAAGGATGAAGGAGCAAACTCAGATTGGCTACTACCACCAAAAGGATAATAGAGAAAACCTTCGAACAATCTGACATCAACAATATGATAGACCCACCAACAAAATGATGACGGAGCAAAATCACACCGGCTACTACCACCAAAAGGATGATAGAGCAAACCCTCGCACAATCTAACATCAAGAAGATGACAGACCCTCACCAAAAGGATGATGGATTGTACTCCCACCGACTACTACCAACAAAAGAATGATAGAGCAAACCCTCACACAATCTAATATCAACAAGACGACAGACCCACCACCAAAAGGATGATGGAGCAAACTCACACCGGCTACTACGTCCAAAAGGATGATAGGGAAAACCCTTGCACAATCTGACATCAACAAGAGGACAGACCCACCACCAAAAGGATGAAGGAGCAAACTCACACTGGCTACTACCACCAAAAGGATGATAGAGCATACCCTCGCACAATCTGACATCAACAAGATGACAGAACCACCACCAAAAGGATAATGGAACATACTCAATCTGACTACTACCAACAAAAGGATGATAGAGCAAACCCTTACACAATCTGACATCAACAAGACGACATACCCACCACCAAGTGGATTATGGGGCAAACTCACACCGGCTACTACCGCAAAAAGGATGATAGAGCAAACCCTTGCACAATCTGGAATAGACAAGATGAAAGGCCCACCATCAAAAGGATGACGGAGCAAACTTACACCGACTACTACCACCAAAAGGATGATAGAGCAAACCCTCACACAATTTGACTTCAACAAGATGACGGAAATACCACAAAAAGGATGATGGAATGTACTCACACCGGGTACTACCAACAAAAGGGTGATAGAGCAAAGCTTCGCACAATCTAACATCAACAAGATGATAGAACTACCACAAAAAGGATGATGGAGCGTACTCACACCGGCTAGTAACTACAAAAGGATGATAGAGCAAAGCCTCGCACAATCTGACATCAACAAAATGACAGAACTACCTGAAAAAGGATGATGGAGTGTACTCACACGGGCTACAACCAACAAAAGGATGATAGAGCAAACCCTCGCACAATCTAACATCAACAAGATGATAGACCCACCACTAAAAGGATGATGGATCAAACTCACACCGGCTACTACCACCAAAAGGATGATAGGGAAATCTCTTGCACAATCTGGCATAGACAAGATGACAGACACACCATCAAAAGGATGACGGAGCAAACTCACACCGACTACTACCACCAAAAGGATGATACAGCAAACCCTCGCACAATCTGACATCAATAAGATGAAAGACCCACCATAAAAGAGATGATGGAGCAAACTCACACCGGCTACTACCACCAAAAGGATGATAGAGCAGACCCCCACACAATCTGACATCAAGAAGATGACAGAACCACCACCAAAAGGATGATGGAGCCTACTCAAACCGGCTACTACCAACAAAAGGATGATAGAGCCAACCCTCACACAATCTGACATCAACAAGATGACAATCCCTCCACCAAAAGGATGATGGAGGGAACTCACACTGGCTACTACCACCAAAAGGATAATATAGCAAACCCTCGCATAATATGGCATCAAAAAGATGATAGACCCACCACCAAAAGCAAGATGGAGCAAACTCACACCGGCTACTACCACCAAAAGGATGATAGAGCAAACCCTTGCACAATCTAACATCAACAAGCTAACAGACCCACTACCAAAAGGATGATAGAGCATAGTCACACCGACTACTACCAACAAAAGGATGATAAAGCAGACCGTTGCACAATCTGACATTAACAAGACGACAAACTCACCACCAAAAGGATGATGGGGAAACCTCACACCGACTACTACCACCAAAAGGATGATAGAGCAAACACTTGCCTAATTTGGCATACACAATATGAAAGACTCACCATCAAAAGGATTTTGGAGAAAACTCACACCGACTACTACCAAAATAAGGATGATAGACCAAACCCTCGCACAATCTAACATCAATAAGATGAAAGACCCACCACCAAAAGGATGATAGAGCAAAGTCACACCGGCTACTACCACCAAAAGGGTGATAGAGCAGACCCTAGCACAATCTTACATCAACAAGATGACAGAACCACCACCAAAAGGATGATGGAGCATACTCAAACCGGCTACTACCAACAAAAGGATGATAGAGTAAACCCTCGCACAATCTGACATCAACAAGATGAGAGTCCCTCCACCTAAAGGATGCTGGAGCAAACTTACACCGGCTACTACCACCAAAAGGATGATAGAGCAATCCCTAGCACAATCTGGCATCGACAAGATGACTGACCCATCACCAAAAGGATGAAGGAGCAAACTGACATTGGCTACTACCACCAAAAGGATAATCGAGAAAACCTTCGCACAATCCGACATCAACAATATGATAGACCCACCATCAAAATGATGACGGAGCAAACTCACACCGGCTACTACCACCAAAAGGATAATAGAGCAAACCCTCGCACAATCTAACATCAATAAGATGGCAGACCCACCACCAAAAGGATAACGGAGCGTACTCCCACCGACTATTACCAACAAAAGAATGATAGAGCAAACCCTCGCACAAGCTGACATCAATAAGACGACAGACCCACCACCAAAAGGATGATGTTGAACACTCACACTGGCTACTACGTCCAAAAGGATGATAGGCCAAACCCTTGCATAATCTGACATCAACAAGAGGACAGACGCACCACTAAAGGATGAAGGAGCAAACTCACCATATCTGCTACCATCAAAAGGATGATAGAGCATACCCTCACACAATCTGACATCAACAAGATGACAGAAACACCACCAAAAGGATGATGGAGCATACTCAAACTGACTACTACCAACAAAAGGATGATAGAGCGAACCCTTGCACAATCTGACAACAACAAGACGACACACCAACCACCAAATGGATGATGGGGAAAACTCACACCGGCTACTACCACAAAAAGGATGATAGAGCAAACCCTTGCACAATCTGGCATAGACAAGATGAAAGACCCACCATCAAAAGGATGACAGAGCAAACTCACAACAACTACTACCTCCAAAAGGATGATAGAGCAAACCCTCGCACAATCTTACATCAACAAGATGACAGAACTACCACAAAAAGGATGATGGAATATACTCACACCGGTTACTGCCAACAAAAGGATGATAGAGCAAAGCTTCGCACAATCTAACATCAACAAGATGATAGAACTATCACAAAAAGGATGATGGAGCATACTCACACCGGCTACTACCAACAAAAGGATGATAGAGCAAACCCTCGCACAATCTGACATCAACAAGATGACAAAACTACCAGAAAAAGGATGATGGAGTGTACTCACACCGGCTACTACCAACAAAAGGATGATAGAGATAACCCTCGCACAATCTGATATCAACAAGATGACAGACCCACCACCAAAAGGATGATGGAGCCAACTCACACCGGCTACTACCACCAAAAGGATGATAGGGAAATCTCTTGCACAATCTGGCATAGACAAGATGACAGACACACCATCAAAAGGATGATGGAACAAACTGACATCGACTACTACCACCAAAAGGATGATAGAGCAAACCCTCGCACAATCTGACATCAATAAGATGAAAGACCCACCACCAAAAAGATGATGGAGCAAACTTACACCGGCTACTACCACCAAAAGGATGATAGAGCAGAACCTCGCAAAATCTGACATCAACAAGATGACAGAACCACCACCAAAAGGATGATGGAGCATACTCAAACCAGCTACTACCAACAATAGGATGATAGAGCCAACCCTGGCACAATCTGACATTAACAAGATGATAGAACTCACACCGGCTACAACCACCAAAAGGATGATAGAGCAGACCCTCGCACAATCTGACATCAACAAGATGACAGAACCACCACCAAAAGGATGATGGAGCATACTCAAACCAGCTACTACCAACAATAGGATGATAGAGCAAACCCTCGCACAATCTGACATTAACAAGATGATAGTCCCTCCATCAAAAGGATGAAGGAGGGAACTTACACCGGCTACAACCACCAAAAGGATGTTAGAGCAAACCCTCGCACAATCTGACATCAACAAGAGGACACACCCACCAGCAAAAGGATGATGGAGCGAACTCACACTGTTTACTACCACCAAAAGAATGATAGAGAAAACCCTCGCACAATCTGACATCAACAAGATGACAGAACCACCACCAAAAGGATGATGCAACGTACTCAAACCGGTTACTACAAACAAAAGGATGATTAAGAAAACCCTCGTACAATATGACATCAACAAGATGACAATCCCTCCACCAAAAGGATGATGGAGGGAACTCACACCGGCTACTACCACCAAAAGGATAATATAGGAAACCCTCGCACAATCTGGCATCGACAAAATGACAGACCCACCACCAAAAGGATGAAGGAGCAAACTCGCATTGGGTACAACCACCAAAAGGATAATAGAGAAAACCTTCGCACAATCTGACATCAACAAGATGATAGACCCACCACCAAAAGGATGATGGGGCGAACTCACACCGGCTACTACCACCAAAAGTATGATAGAGAAAACCTTCGCACAATCTGACATCAACAAGATGACGGACCCACTACCAAAAGGATGAAAGAGCAAACCCTCGCATAATTTGACATCAACAAGATGACAGACCCACCACCAAAAGGATGATAGAGCATATTCACACCGACTACTACCAACAAAAGGATGATAAAGCAAACCCTTGCATAATTTGACATCAACAAGACGACAGACCCACCACCAAAAGGATGATGGGGAAAACTCACACCGGCTACTACCACCAAAAGGATGATAGAGCAAACACTTGCACAATCTGGCATAAATAAGATGAAAGACCCACCATCAAAAGCATGACGAAGCAAACTCACACCGACTACTACCACCAAAAGGATGGTAGAGCAAACCCTCACACAATCTGACATCAATAAGATGAAAGACCCATCACCAAAAGGATGATGGAGCAATCTCACCCCGGCTACTACCACCAAAACGATGATAGAGCAGACCCTCACACAATCTGACATCAACAAGATGACAGAACCACCACCAAAAGGATGATGGAGCGTACTCAAACCGGCTACTACCAACAAAAGGATGATAGAGCAAACCCTCACACAATATAACATCAACAAGATGATAGTCTCTCCACCAAAAGGATGAAGGAAGAAACTCACACCGGCCACTACCACCAAAAGGATGATAGAGCAAACCCTAGCACATTCTGACATCGACATGATGACAGACCCACCACTAAAAGGATGAAGAAGCAAACTCACATTGGCTACTACCACCAAAAGGATAATAGAGAAAACCTTCGCACAATCTAAAATTAACAAGATGATAGACCCACCATCAAGAGCATGATGGAGCGTACTCACACTGGCTACTACCACCAAAAGGACGATAGAGCAAACCCTCCCATAATCTGACATAAACAATATGACAGAACTACCATAAAAAGGATGATAGAGCGTACTCACACTGACTACTACCAACAAAAGGATGATAGAGCAAACCCTTGCACAATCTGGCATCAACAAGATGACAGACCCACCATCAAAAGGATGATGGAGCAAACTCACACCGTCTACTACCACCAAAAGGATGATAGGGAAAACCCTTGCACAATCTGGCATAGATAAGATGACAGACCCACCATCAAAATGATGACGGAGCAAACTCACACCGACTACTACCACCAAAAGGATGATAGAGCAAACCCTTGCACAATCTAACATCAACAAGATGACAGTACTACCATAAAAATGATGATGGAGCGTACTCACACCGGCTACTACCAACAAAAGGATGATAGAGCAAACCCTCGCACAATTTGACATCAACAAGATGACAGATCCACCACCAAAAGGATGATGGAGCAAACTCACACCGGCTACTACCACCAAAAGGATGATAGAGCAGACCCCCAAACAATCTTACATCAAGAAGATGACAGAACCACCACCAAAAGGATGATGGAGCCTACTCAAACCGGCTACTACCAACAAAAGGATGATAGAGCCAACCCTCACACAATCTGACATCAACAAGATGACAATCCCTCCACCAAAAGGATGATGGAGGGAACTCACACTGGCTACTACCACCAAAAGGATAATATAGCAAACCCTCGCATAATCTGGCATCGAAAAGATGATAGACCCACCACCAAAAGCAAGATGGAGCAAACTCACACCGGCTACTACCACCAAAAGGATGAGAGAGCAAACCCTCGCACAATCTAACATCAACAAGCTAACAGACCCACTACCAAAAGGATGATAGAGCATAGTCACACCGACTACTACCAGCAAAAGGATGATAGAGCAGACCCTTGCACAATCTGACATTAACAAGACGACAAACTCACCACCAAAAGGATGATGGGGAAACCTCACACCGACTACTACCACCAAAAGGATGATAGAGCAAACACTTGCCTAATTTGGCATACACAATATGAAAAACTCACCATCAAAAGGATTTTGGAGAAAACTCACACCGACTACTACCACCAAAAGGATGATAGACCAAACCCTCGCACAATCTAACATCAATAAGATGAAAGACCCACCCCCAAAAGGATGATAGAGCAAACTCACACCGGCTACTACCACCAAAAGGGTGATAGAGCAGACCCTAGCACAATCTTACATCAACAAGATGACAGAACCACCACCAAAAGGATGATGGAGCATACTCAAACCGGCTACTACTGTTGCACCCTAAAATTTGACCAACCGGTTCTCCTATCTGACTCGTGGTTTAATTTCATATTCGCAGCTCAGATGTATGATTTTTGTGCACAAGCAGGGGATATCAGAGTTTACAGCTTGATTTTTGTCTATCAGATATGGCAGATTCAGTCCAGATTATCGGGGTTTTATTTTCGGGAAATTGTGCGCTCCTCAGTGATTTTTAGCTTGCACAGTGATTTTGATGATATTCTGATGCCCGGGGATCTATGTTCGATTCGATCTGGTCTCGTGTGCGCTTTTATGGCGGTCATTTGCATTCATCTGCATTTTTAGGATTTTTATAGACTTTTGTGAATTTTAATAGGCTTTACAGATTTTTCTGGAATTTAAATAGGGTTTTTGAATATTTTAATAGCTTAATTCTCTTTTTTGGGATTTTATAGAATTTTTAAATAGATTTTTAGAATAAATAAGATTTTAAATAATCTTTAGAATAATAAAGAAAAGGGGAATATAGTTTTTCTTTTATTACTAATAGATAATAATAGTTTAGAATTTTTCTATAGATTTTAAATAGGTTTAAGTGTTTATAGAAATAATATAGTTTCTTTTAATAGATACTAGTATTAAATAATGGTAGAAGCTTAATAGAATTAGTAGAAATATAGAATTAATTAGACTTTTAATCATTTTTAGAGTTTAATTAGGTTAATTGACTTTTTAGAGTTAATTAGGTTCTTAATTGTTTTCAGATTTAATTAGGTTGATATAGAGTTAATTAGGGTTTTAATTTTTGTTTAGGGTTTATTAGTTAATCATTAGATTAATTAGTGTTAATTAGACATTAATCAGATTTAGTTAATTGTTTTTTAACTCAGTTTTACAGTTTTTTTTATGATTCGTATGGGCCCGGGGGTACTCTTTTTGAGGCCCAATTCTCATCAGCAAAAAAAGGGTCCAGCAAAAAAGTCCAGAAAAATGATCCAATAGTCCAAAAAAGTCCAGCGCAGACCAGAAGCTTCTGGAAGCTTCCAGCGAACTTCAGTGTAATAAATAGTGCGCCACGTGTTAGAAGAAAGAGGGTCCCACGCGTTTCTCAGCCATCACGCCACCACCCACTCAGAGATTCTCCCACGTGTCCCCCAGCTGTCCCACACTTCCTCTCTCTCTGCGCATGCGCGCCACCTGTCCTCCCCTCACTTCCTCACCGGAAACCCCCTCGCCGGGCATGCAAATCCGGCGATAACAGACTCCGGCCACCGCCAACAGACTCCGGCCACCGCCAACTCCGCCGGAGAACGCCAAAACTACCAGAAATCCGATTTTTCGCTCTTCCTCTTTCTTCTCCGTTCATCAGCTACCACCGATCAACATCAACAACAATCTTCCAGGAATTGTTCAACCTTCAACATGCTCGAAGATCTCCAATGATCTTCGTAGAAGCTCCAAATCGTTGACGACCTTCATGCGTTTCATCAGCGTATTCATCTTCCAACGCCACCTTCCAAGAAGTTCATCGTCGTTCTTGAACATGATCGTCACCAACAATCTTCATCAGCATTCGTCAACATAGATCTCCAGATCCTTTTATCGTTCAAGCTAAAACTCGTCCAAGAACTTTCACAGATCCAGATTCCTCGTTCTTCAACACAAGCGCACTCATCCAGATCTCCAGATTCGTTGTCTGCTTCTAGGAGATTTCCAGATTTCTTCGCCCCAACCTTCATCTATAGCGTCTTCAGAAAAGACCTTCAAAGAAGGCGAACTAATCCCCAGGTATGCTTTCCAAAACTCCTTGCGTGTTCTTCTTTAGATCGCGTTGCCTTCAACGATTCATAGAGGGGTTAGGGTTTTGAGATATTCATTGATGCGTGGTTTGTTGTTTAATGCTGGGGGTTTGATCTTGGTAATGGGGTTGATGACGATTTAGAGCAGTTAGGCTTAGACTGACCATGTTGCTGGGTTGGTGTTTGAGGTTGATTGAGATTTCTTCAGATAGGGAGAGGTTGCAGAGAGGAGAGAACGAAAACGGCTAGGGGTGAACAGTGTTAGGGTTTGGGGAGAGGAAGTGAGTTTTGTTCAGCAGGTGATTAGATTAGGGTTGGGCTGGGTTCTAAGCCCAAACGCGCTTTCTGAACGCTACACCCTCTCAATTGCTAGTCCCCCCCCTGGTGTGTGAGAGACAGAGTAATCAGTGTGGGCCTTAGGCCCTATTTGCTTTCTGCACCCCCCTCGTTGAAGCCCATAATGGGTAATAACTGAGAAAAGCTGCTAATAGCACCCCCAGATGTTTTTTTCCTTTTCTGAGTTTACTAATTGTTTTTTGACAAACCTGGGCCCTGCGCCTTTTGCTATTAACACCCCCAGAATGTAGGCCCAATGAATAAATAACCTGAATCCCCTGCTGTTTGAACCCCCCTTTATTTCTTTTATTTTTTCTTTTATATCTTCATGTTATAAATCACAATAAAAATGTAAATAATTGTTTTTTCTAATAATTCTTTTTTTCTACCATTTCATCATAATTCCTAGAAAATTAAATAAAAATAAAAATGACATTTTATTTTTGTTTGTTATTTTTTGTGTGTTTTCCAATTAATTGATTTCTTTTTAATATTTTCAATGCATGCATATCATTAGAAAATTCATAAAAAATGGTAGAATTAGTCAAATAATTCCGTTCTTTTTTCTGTAGACTCGTGATTCAGTGTAGAATTTCATAGTGCAGAAACCTTAGCTTAATCATGCATTTTCATTGTAATTGCATTTTTTCACTGTTATTGATGTTGAATAATTGGTCTGTGGACATGTCTGTGTCGCTGATTTTAGTTCCTCCATCTGGTGTTGAATTTTGTTCTGATTTTTCAGTATGTTATCCTAGAGCCATGTAGGTCTCCCATTAGATTTTTGATAGATTTTTGTAGGGTGTCCTGATATGATTTGTCTGAGCCTGAAGATAGGAGAAGTCTTGATGACTTCTGACTTTGAAGTTCAACTGTGGTTGAACTTCAGAGATAGTCTCTTGTGGTTTGTTGGCCTGTGGGTTCTTCTTAAGGATAGGAGCTGATTGAAGTCCTGTTGGAGCTTGCAAGGATGCAGTGGATTGAGGCTTAGGCTAGAAGCTTGTTGTCTGTTTGTGAGGTTCGAGATCCTGAAGTTTGAAGGGAGTTTATGGTACTTTCCTGAGGAAAGCACTATGAATGACTTTCATTCTTTCTTCTCACCTCTTTCTTAAGTATCCAATGATGTTGGAGCCGACTTGTGAGTTTAATTTCTCCTGAGGAGGGATGTAAACTGATCACATGTTGTTGAGCCACATGGGATACGATTCCTAAGTGGAAGCCTCCTAGTACTTTCCTGAGGAAGGTCCTATGAGTCTATTCACTTAGTTCCATTAGTTTATCTAGGATTTCTTAAGTATCCAGTGATGTTGGAGCCAACTTGTGAGTTTAATTTCTCCTGAGGAGGAATGTAAACTGATCACAGTTGTTGAGCCACGTAGGGTACAATTCCTAAGTGTCAGCCTCCTAGTACTTTCCTGAGGAAGGTCCTATGAGTCTGCTCACTTAGTTCCCTTAGTGCATATAGGTTTTTCTCAAGTATCCCGTGATGCCGGAGCCTTCATGTGAGTTTAATTTCTCCTGAGGAGGAATATAAACTGATCACAGTTGTCGAGCCGCATAGGATATGACTCCTGAGTAGTAACCTCCTGGTACTTTCCTGAGGAAAGCACTATGAGCGTGTCTGCTTAGCTTCCTTTCTCTGGTAAGCTTATTCTGAAGCTCGGAGACTGGGATTGATTCCTCTTGCTTAAGGTTTTGATTAGATTGTTGCTTAGATCTTTTGCTTAGGGTATGGTATAGAGTTCTGCGTAGAGATAGATTAGGAGCTTGTTTCAGGTTTGTTAGATCCCTGCTCAGGGTTAGTCTCTTTGTGTTGTTTGACTTGTGTGACGTTATGTTGCATTAGACTTAGGTGTTCATCTAGAAGGTTCTGAGTAGGTGCATCTTAGAAGTAGACTTTGTGTGCATGAGAAGTTGAGGTGGTCCTCCTGCTGCTTGTTTGTTATTGAGTGGCTTTGCTTGTTGGTATTTGGTAGAGCTGAGCTCCCTTGCCTTTGTGGTTTGCGGCCTCTGTGCCTTGTTTGTTTAGTTGTTGCATTCATGCATATTTTCAGTATTCCTTTACTGTGCAGTTTCTTGTTTGTAGTTTAGTCCTGTTGCCATGATCCCTTAGGAGCTCTGACTTCTCCGCTGCGGAGTTGTTATGATAGACATTAGGATGGTCAACCAGGTGTGATAGCAGTAGGTAGATTCCCCTGTTTCTTAGCTATGGTTTCCCTTTCCTTTCTGTAGGAGCTTTTGAGTAGCTTGACCCGTAGTTAGCTGAACTACAGCTGCTCTGATTCTTCGTTCCAGACGAAGATATGTAGGCATAGGATGCGATATCCTAGCGAGCACACTAACAACTAACCTTTGTTCTCTCGCGGCTGTGTGATCGAGACTTTCCCGCTAACGACTAATTGTTATCCCTTTCTCTTGCCTGAGCGCATTTGAGACCAGATCATATTTGTAGGTTCCCGAGCCTTAGAGACCAGTTTGTTTTCTCACTGCTGTGTGAGAGTGCTAGTTTACCCGTAGTTAGTCGAACTACGTTTGCTCTGATCTTCCATACCAGATGGAAGTACGTAGGCACAGGACGCGATGTCCTGGCGAGCAACCTTTCCCCCATTTAGACGTAGGCAGTCGAACTACGTTGACTCTGACTTTCCCATTGCACGAGGGAATACGTAGGCCCAGAACACCGTATGTTCTGTCGAGTCCTGTCCTTTTATTTTCTTTTCAGACCAGCCATTAGCATGGATAGATAACACACCCTTTTACCTATAAACACCAAGCGTGGATCCCATCGAGTACGATGGACGTGAGGGGTGCTAATACCTTCCCCTTGCGTAACCGACTCCCGAATCCAGGTTTTGGTTGCGATGACCATACCTTTTCTCGTCTTTGCGAGGTTTACTTCGAGCGTTTCCTTTCCCGCTCTGAGGGATAAATAACGCACGGTGGCGACTCTCCTGTCAAGCCGGCGCCGATTTTCGCAGTAGCGACAACTACCAACAAAAGGATGATAGAGTAAACCCTCGCACAATCTGACATCAACAAGATGAGAGTCCCTCCACCTAAAGGATGCTGGAGCAAACTCACACCGGCTACTACCACCAAAAGGATGATAGAGCAATCCCTAGCACAATCTGGCATCGACAAGATGACTGACCCATCACCAAAAGGATGAAGGAGCAAACTGACATTGGCTACTACCACCAAAAGGATAATCGAGAAAACCTTTGCACAATCCGACATAAACAATATGATAGACCCTCCATCAAAATGATGACGGAGCAAACTCACACCGGCTACTACCACCAAAAGGATAATAGAGCAAACCCTTGCACAATCTAACATCAATAAGATGGCAGACCCACCACCAAAAGGATAACGGAGCGTACTCCCACCGACTATTACCAACAAAAGAATGATACAGCAAACCCTCGCACAAGCTGACATCAACAAGACGATAGTCCCACCACCAAAAGGATGATGTTGAACACTCACACTGGCTACTACGTCCAAAAGGATGATAGGCCAAACCCTTGCATAATCTGACATCAACAAGAGTACAGACGCACCACTAAAGGATGAAGGAGCAAACTCACAATATCTACTACCACCAAAAGGATGATAGAGCATACCCTCGCACAATCTGACATCAACAAGATGACAGAAACACCACCAAAAGGATGATGGAGCATACTCAAACTGACTACTACCAACAAAAGGATGATAGAGCGAACCCTTGCACAATCTGACAACAACAAGACGACACACCAACCACCAAATGGATGATGGGGAAAACTCACACCGGCTACTACCACAAAAAGGATGATAGAGCAAACCCTTGCACAATCTGGCATAGACAAGATGAAAGACCCACCATCAAAAGGATGACGGAGCAAACTCACACCGACTACTACCTCCAAAAGGATGATAGAGCAAACCCTCGCACAATCTTACATCAACAAGATGACAGAACTACCACAAAAAGGATAATGGAATGTACTCACACCGGTTACTGCCAACAAAAGGATGATAGAGCAAAGCTTCGCACAATCTAACATCAACAATATGATAGAACTATCACAAAAAGGATGATGGAGCATACTCACACCGGCTACTACCAACAAAAGGATGATAGAGCAAACCCTCGCACAATCTGACATCAACAACATGACAGAACTAACAGAAAAAGGATGATGGAGTGTACTCACACCGGCTACTACCAACAAAAGGATGATAGAGATAACCCTCGCACAATCTGACATCAACAAGATGACAGACCCACCACCAAAAGGATGATGGAGCAAACTCACACCGGCTACTACCACCAAAAGGATGATAGGGAAATCTCTTGCACAATCTGGCATAGACAAGATGACAGACACACCATCAAAAGGATATTGGAACAAACTGACATCGACTACTACCACCAAAAGGATGATAGAGCAAACCCTCGCACAATCTGACATCAATAAGATGAAAAACCCACCACCAAAAAGATGATGGAGCAAACTCTCACCGGCTACTACCACCAAAAGGATGATAGAGCAGACCCTCGCAAAATCTGACATCAACAAGATGACAGAACCACCACCAAAAGGATAATGGAGCATACTCAAACCAGCTTCTACCAACAATAGGATGATAGAGCCAACCCTGGCACAATCTGACATTAACAAGATGATAGAACTCACACCGGCTACAACCACCAAAAGGATGATAGAGCAGACCCTCGCACAATCTGACATCAACAAGATGACAGAACCACCACCAAAAGGATGATGGAGCATACTCAAACCAGCTACTACCAACAATAGGATGATAGAGCAAACCCTCGCACAATCTGACATTAACAAGATGATAGTCCCTCCATCAAAAGGATGAAGGAGGGAACTTACACTGGCTACAACCACCAAAAGGATGTTAGAGCAAACCCTCGCACAATCTGACATCAACAAGAGGACACACCCACCAGCAAAAGGATGATGGAGCGAACTCACACTGTTTACTACCACCAAAAGAATGATAGAGAAAACCCTCGCACAATCTGACATCAACAAGATGACAGAACCACCACCAAAAGGATGATGCAACGTACTCAAACCGGTTACTACAAACAAAAGGATGATTAAGAAAACCCTCGTACAATATGACATCAACAAGATGACAATCCCTCCACCAAAAGGATGATGGAGGGAACTCACACCGGCTACTACCACCAAAAGGATAATATAGGAAACCCTCGCACAATCTGGCATCGACAAAATGACAGACCCACCACCAAAAGGATGAAGGAGCAAACTCGCATTGGGTACAACCACCAAAAGGATAATAGAGAAAACCTTCGCACAATCTGACATCAACAAGATGAAAGACCCACCACCAAAAGGATGATGGAGCGAACTCACACCGGCTACTACCACCAAAAGTATGATAGAGAAAACCTTCGCACAATCTGACATCAACAAGATGACAGACCCACTACCAAAAGGATGAAAGAGCAAACCCTCGCATAATTTGACATCAACAAGATGACAGACCCACCACCAAAAGGATGATAGAGCATATTCACACCGACTACTACCAACAAAAGGATGATAAATCAAACCCTTGCATAATTTGACATCAACAAGACGACAGACCCACCAGCAAAAGGATGATGGGGAAAACTCACACCGGCTACTACCACCAAAAGGATGATAGAGCAAACACTTACACAATCTGGCATAAACAAGATGAAAGACCCACCATCAAAAGGATGAAGAAGCAAACTCACACCGACTACTACCACCAAAAGGATGGTAGAGCAAACCCTCACACAATCTGACATCAATAAGATGAAAGACCCATCACCAAAAGGATGATGGAGCAATCTCACACCGGCTACTACCACCAAAACGATGATAGAGCAGACCCTCGCACAATCTGACATCAACAAGATGACAAAACCACCACCAAAAGGATGATGGAGCGTACTCAAACCGGCTACTACCAACAAAAGGATGATAGAGCAAACCCTCGCACAATATAACATCAACAAGATGATAGTCTCTCCACCAAAAGGATGAAGGAAGAAACTCACACCGGCCACTACCACCAAAAGGATGATAGAGCAAACCCTAGCACATTCTGACATCGACATGATGACAGACCCACCACTAAAAGGATGAAGAAGCAAACTCACATTGGCTACTACCACCAAAAGGATAATAGAGAAAACCTTCGCACAATCTAAAATCAACAAGATGATAGACCCACCATCAAGAGCATGATGGAGCGTACTCACACTGGCTACTACCACCAAAAGGACGATAGAGCAAACCCTCCCACAATCTGGCATAAACAATATGACAGAACTACCATAAAAAGGATGATAGAGCATACTCACACTGACTACTACCAACAAAAGGATGATAGAGCAAACCCTTGCACAATCTGGCATCAACAAGACGACAGACCCATCATCAAAAGGATGATGGAGCAAACTCACACCGGCTACTACCACCAAAAGGATGATAGGGAAAACCCTTGCACAATCTGGCATAGATAAGATGACAGACCCACCATCAAAATGATGACGGAGCAAACTCACACCGACTACTACCACCAAAAGGATGATAGAGCAAACCCTCGCACAATCTAAAATCAACAAGATGACAGTACTACCACAAAAATGATGATGGAGCGTACTCACACCGGCTACTACCAACAAAAGGATGATAGAGCAAACCCTCGCACAATTTGACATCAACAAGATGACAGATCCACCACCAAAAGGATGATGGAGCAAACTCACACCGGCTACTACCACCAAAAGGATGATAGAGCAAACCCTCGCATAATCTGACATCAACAAGAGGATAGAGCCACCACCAAAAGGATGATGGAGGAAACTCACACCGACTATTACCTGTTTCACCCTAAAATTTGCCAACCGATTTTCTGACTTTGACTGGCTTTTGTTTCGTTTTCATCTACATATCATTTAGGTCGCATTTTACCCGTGTTATCAGCCAGATTGAATTTATCAGGATTTTAGTCACTTTGCTCGCGTTTCAGGCGATTCAAATCAATTCAAACGAGAAGTTCAGTGTTGAAATCGAGCGGAAGTCACTATCCTCTTGATAATTCAATCCATGTTGATGATATCGGCACATTTCGATGCTCGCCCGTTTTTCCATGACATTTTGCATTTTTATTTCTATTTTTGCTTTTCATTGATTTTAATAGAATTATTAATAGTTTTCTAGATTTGATTTTATTAATTTTTGGCATGGAGGTTAATTTAGAATTTTAATAGAATTATTAGAAGATATTGATTTTAAAAAATAGTTTCAGATTTTGCTAGGATTATTAAAATATTAATTTTATAGAATTTTGATTAGAAATAGTTTTAGATTTTATTATTAGAATTATAGTTTTTTTTTTAGTTTGTTAGGATTAATTAATAACTTTTAACTAGAATTAGCGTTAATTTTAATTAGTTAATTAATATTAGTTTAGTTAGGATTTTAACTTTAATTAGGATTTGGATTATTTCTTAGAATTAACTAACTTTGTTTTTAATTAAACCAGCTTTTATTAACTAACTGTTCCATTAATTAATCACGGTGCATTGGTCTTTGGATTGTCATTAACTTTCTTTTAAACAATAGTTTAGTTAGCATTTTAATTAGCATGTCTTTATTCATTAATCAATATTATTATTTTATTAAATAGTCATTTAGTTTCAACCAAGCTGCCATGTTTCAGATGCTGATAGTATATATTACTATTCACTGTCTCCCTCCTTGGAGACAACCCTAGCCGTTACTGTTCCTTTTCTTCCTTCAGCAGACACAACCTTAAACCTAGTCGCCCTCTCCTTCAACCTTCATTAACCAATTTCCAAAAGCTTCAAACCAACAACTCCAACTTCAACAAGCTCACCTCCGAAAATCACACAGTAAACCATGAACATCCATATTTCAACCCCTTCGACCATCTTCCATTCTTCCAAAACTGAACCTTCATTTCTTCATAAAAACAACCCATTTCATGACTCGTTCTCCAGAAAAACAACCAAGAACAAACCCAGTTCCTCCGTTAACAGCTTCAAACTTCCATCTCCGAATCTCAACCATGAAAACACGCATCAACTTCATCATTCAAATCCCTTCCGAAAATCCTTCTTCTAAAAAACCCATTTCTCTGTTTCTTCAAAACACCACTCTCCATAACAAAACTTTCAATGTTCAACGAAAACCTCTCAGAACCTCCAAATCAACCCAGCGAACTTCAACCCGTAAACCCAGATTTCTGTCGTAACCCATTTCGCAACCACCATCCCTCCGTCTGGTTTTCGCCAATAAAATCCCTCCTCCATGAATGTTCTTCGAAGCCGCCTTCAATACCAACAAACAACACAACTTTCTTTCACATTTAACCCCTAACCCATTTCCGGAATCTCACAACCTTCGAACCACAAATACACCTCCTTCAAATCAACAGCTCAACCATTCATCTTCCCAACCTTTATTTTCCAACCCAACCGTAAATCAAAACACATAAGCAGAAGTAGAGTGAGAATGGAAGTGCAGAGAGAGAGTGACCGAGGATGTCAACGGGAAGAAGACGAGTAGTTTTTTGTGTTTTAGTTTTTTATTAATTTTTATTTTATTTTCTAAAATTGATTTTGTCTGATTTTCTGTCTTGGGCTTGAAGCTCACTTCTTTTCCCTGCTATACACCGCCCCTGTTTCATCTTACCCCCTCCCCTGTGTTTTTTAATTTTATTTTCTTTACAAATTTAGATATTAATTATTTTGTAAATATTATTATTATTTTTATAAACAGGCTGTTTAATATATATTATATTTCTATCTTAATTTTCTTTTTTGTAAATATACTATATGTTGCGGTGAAAATTGGATATCAAGCTATTTAATTAACTTGAATCTTAACTCTTTTTACAACCGAACTTTATTTTATCCAAAGGAAAGGTCTAAAGAAAGAAAAACCTTTTTTGCGATGTAACGACAACGCTTAAGAGATTCGGGGATCGGGGGTTGGTTATACCTAGGGAAGGTGTTAGCACCCTAAGCATCTGTAGTACTCTACAGGAACCTTTTGTTTGATTGTTTGCTAAGTTTGTGAATATGTACTATGGATTGGGATGAGGGAAGTTTAAAACCTATAGTTATATACACTAAGTTTTCTCGCAAAGACGTCGCATCTTCTGCCTACGTATCCTAACTAGGATAGAATCAGAGCAATCGTAGTTCACCTCACAAGGGAAGAAGAACACTTGATTATGATCAAGGTTCAAGGGGGAACAAATATGACAATGTTTGTGTGGAGTTTGACAAAACTCCCTAATCTAAGTTGTAATATTCAAAAGGGGAAGTAAGAGATCATGACGATGATTCTTACATAGAGTTGACAAACTCTATCCTAGGGTTCTAGTTGAAGAACACTCCTAGTACAGGTGGGTTTCTTTTAGACTTAAAGAAAAGTCTAATGGTTTCTAAACTAAGGTTAAAGTGACTTAGCAAAGTCAAGAGAGGGATAAGGGATGTATCCATGACATGAAGGTCAAATGGACAGACTTTTCCTTTGGGAAGTAGACAGGAGAGGCAACTGGATGAGAGCTAACAAGCTTCATCACTTGGGGAAAGAAAACAACAAGAAAATTAACAACATAATAAAGATGCACTCATGGTGACAACCATTAATTGAGCATGAGAAATTGATAAGTTTGAAAATGCATTGATGACAATCAAAGCAGGTAAGCAGAATAGGAACTGTGACGACTGATCGAGTTAAATTAAGCTAACAGATGAAGTAACATGAACATGGTAATAACCAAAGATGAAGTCCTAACATGTTAACAAACATTTAGGGGTATGAATGCAAGCATGTATCACAAATAATTACAAGTACATCAAGAGAAAAATTCACCTGCATCTGTCAAAACGATCATAGAAAGTACACAACTTGCACATAGTCAAAAGAGATGATAAATTATGCAAACATGAAAATAAAAAATATGACATGAAAGTAGACATCAAGATGAACATAATGCAAAAAGAATGGGTGAAAAATGGTTAAAATTGAGAGAGATATGATTTTTTGAAGTTGGTATGAAAAATGACAAAATTAATCAAAAGAGTTGCCCTCCTCAGGGGTCGAACTCAGGCTTGCAAGGTGATAGGCGCGTTTTGGCATATGGTCTTACCACTGGGGTGGCTATATATCCATTGATGGAAGCCACCCCATAAATATATGAGGGTTATTTGAAAACCAGGCTGGGCAACTTGGAGGCAAAAACAAAGAAAAGATCCAAATACGTTTTGATACGCAACTCATTCAATACTTAACCAACTGGGGCGACATTTTAATCAAAATTGCATAGAATTAAATGAGGAAGATGATGGTGGTTTCAGTTTTTCAAAATTCATCCTCCAATTAAAAACCCGATAGCAGGTGCTTTTGATTGTTTGAAAATGCAATTTGGTGTGAATCTCTCATACCAGCCAGTTTCAAATTCAACAAACCGTATACACATATTACAAATGCACTGATGAATGGTTGTGGGCAAAAAGATAGATCCTAAACAGGCTGTGATCTAAAATGACATGTGAGTTGCAAGATTAGCAAGTAAGAGGCATGATGAAGTCCAGTTTATGTTTTAATGCATTTCAACTCAAATAAATCACACACACAGCTCCCACATATGGTATTGGATGATTTCAATCAAAAGATAAGGTTCAAAATGGACTGGTGTGAAAAGTGGTGATCAATGTGCAAGTGTGTATGTGTGAAAGGCATGGAAATGTGCAATTCATGTTACAGTTGGTTTTTCATTAAACTAAACATACAAACATCTCATATAAATGCTTATGAGGGATCCTAACACCTAAAACAGACTCAAGGCAAACTGTTATGAAAAATGACATGTCAAGTGTAGGCTTGTGTTTTGTGAGATGCATGTTCATGTGCCAATTCAGTTCAAGACAGTTTCAAGTCATTTCAATCACACACACATTGCATATAAGATATAAGATGAGATTGAACACAATTTATAGCTTACAACTAGCTGTTGTGAAATGTGATGTTTCATGTGCAATTGTGTTTGTGAAAGTGCATGAACATGTACAGATTTTGTTCAAAACAGTTGCAAGTCATTTTAATCACACACACATTGTATTCATGATATAAAATGAGTTTGAATCAAAACATGTGGTTAAAACTGGCTGTGGAAGAATATGGTGTTTCATGTGCAAGCTTGATGTGTGTGAAATGCAGCAGAATGTGAGGTTCAAATCCAAAACAGTTTTAAGTCATTCTAGCCATACATACACAATACATACATGATATAAGATGAGATAGAACACCATTTGTAGCTTAAAACTGGTTGTCATGAAAAGTGGTACTCAATGTGCAATTGTGGCATAAATGTGAGGCATGAGATATGAAGTTCTAGTTCTATGCATATTCTGACCCAATTAATCACACACACAACATCTATACATGATTTTGAGTGAGTGCCAACAAAAATTAGGCTTCAAAACAGCCTGTACATAGAAGTGGTATGCTAGCTGCAAATCTGGTATTTGTAGTGGAGTGTGAGTTGTGTATCTTAAATCCAACCAGTTATACATTGTTCCAATTACATACACATACCATAAGATGCTTTTGAATGATGTCTACACTACAACCATGGATCAAAAACAGTCTACAGTGAAAAGTGATGAGCAGATTACAAGGACTGTGAGCATACTGCATTTTTTAAGCTAGTGACCAATTCAAGCATGTTACAATCAGACATATGGTTCATACACAATTCAGACATCATGTATATGACAATCATACATCAAAAAGTTTGTTTATGCAGCAAAACATCAACTAATACATGGAGTTAACAGTGAGAATCATGAAAGTTTGAAACATGCTTTTTGGAAAGGGAAAGCAAACAGATGAGAATCAAGTGATGCAGACCATACATACATGTTACAAATGTATAAACAGATGTCAATGAACTCAATTTTGAACACCTTCTGTCCTAAAAACTACAAGTGGCACATTCATGGCAATGATGTACAACACATAGCATTAATGAGTGAAAACATAAACCAGATGCCATTAACTCAAACCAATCACACTTACCTACCATGATTATGATTTCAAATATAATTCAAGTTAACAAGGAACTATTCTTCAAATGTGACCGAAATTTGGCATGAAACATACACATGACAGGTTTTTCACATAATGAACTTAAAGTGCCAAATCATGAAATTATGATGCAAAGCAAGAATGAAGTGTTTACATACCTCTAGTAGACTGTATTGAGAAAGTTTAAACTCCAAGAAATCCAGAGGAACTTCAAATGCTCCTAACCTTTGAGAGATTTCTTCCTTGTGATGTAAGAAAGCAAACTTCAAGACAGTTGGAGAAATAAACTCCACCAATGATCCTCAATGCTTTGGACAGTTGAGAAGTGATATATGTGAGGTGTTAGAGTGATTAAAACACCAAGGAAGTGTATGGAACAAGATTTGGCAGATTTTGTGGCGTTTGGTCAAAGTAACTTGGTGTGGAAGTTGACTTTTTGAATGGTGAGGTTTTTGAATGGTTTAAGGTCTTGGAAACCTTCTATACCATATTTAGAGATTGTGTGGATGACTTTTGGGGTGTTTGAATTGGGAGAAATGAATTTGGCAGCCTTGGTAGCAAGACAGATTTTTAGTGTTCTTTGTGAAAATGAGATTTTGTGATTTTTGAAGCAAGGAGTGGAAATAGTGAAAGCTTTCAATTTCTATGGTTTTTAGAATTGATATTGTGTAGGAAATTAAGTGGTGCGGGTTCTATTTATAGGCAAGGAGTGGCTTGGGGCAGATTTGGAGGTTTCTTCACTTTGAAGAAAGGTTTTGGATTTTTTATTAAACCTCCACAAGAGGGTTTTCTTGGCTGATAGGCAAGCCTCAATAGTCAAGAAAAAATGATGAATTAGTGTGGCTAACTGCAGGCTATAGATGTAGTTTGAGGGCTGTGGCAGAATTGCTTTACACCTCATGCTTACTTTTTCACTTTTTAATGCAAGTTGCAAACCAACTTGCAAAGCTTGGCTTTTTGAGTTATTATGCATAGTTCCTTTGTTTTTCATGTTACAAACTCCTCACATATCAGATACAACATGGTTCACCAGCTGAGTTTGGTCAATTTTGATGAAAGAATGAATTTTTGAATTTTGACAATGTGGGACTAAAGTGAAAAACCCTCAACTTGCCATAACCATAACTTTCAGCTCACAAATCCTTTTGAGATGTGCTAGTACTTTTTAGAAAGCCCTCAAATAGATATAAAACATTCATGTTTTCATGAGTTTCAATTTCCCAAATGAACTTGGTCAAAAAGTCTCTAAAAGTTGCTAGAAAATGAACTTAAAAGTGAAATTTCTCTAAGTCTTTTTCCCTTCTAGAAATGAATTTGATCATAACTCCAAATCTATGCATTTTCTGATCATGGACCACTTAGGGACTTTTGTAGGATTGGTTAAGAGCTTCCAAATTAGCTTTGAACCAAATCAATTGGATGTGTGGTTAAGGAGTTATGGTTTAGCCCCTTTCAAAACCCTAATTTCCCGATTTTTCGATTACTCCTTCATCCTTGATCCAATGGTCATGAAAATTGATATGCAATTCCAATATGACATAAGGAACAATTTTGTTTCACAACTTGAAGTCCAATTCCTAAAGTTTGAAGAGTTGACTTTTTGGTCAACCGTACGATCGATCGGTGACTACCGAGTCGTCTGTTGACACTCTGGACCTTCTGAGACTTTGAAACTTCTTAGATGAACTTTATTAAGCTATATGAACTTCATGAATCATAATCCCATCATTAAAACACCTTCCAACATCAAAGTCAAACTACAGTTAACTTTTACTAGTCAAAAACCCTAATCGGGGCCCCTTGACTGCACTGTTCTTGATTCTGGAGTAACAACCTCAAATTGGATTCTCAATTGACATTATATGATACCCTTAATCTTGTTTCATGATTGAATCAACTTAAAACTTGGATTAATCACAAACCCTGAAGCTTCGATTTGACTGTACAAAACCCTGATTCAACTGTAATTTGACAAAGACAAACTTGCACTGGGTTAGGGTTAGATAATTCATGAGTATGCTAAAATGATAATGAGAATCTAAGGGGTCAAAATTTGGGGTGCAACAGTTGCCCCTATTTAAATATCTTCACTAGATGGAACTGAGAGATGATGATCCTCGTAGAATCGAACTGAAGGTTATTTAAATATAGAAAACCAAAAAATTTTGTCCCTTAGATTCGATGATATGCAAAAGGACATGTCATGATATGCCATGAATTCTAAATGATTCTTCATGAAGCTTGGATGCAATACATATGCAGAAGACAGAAAAACAAAACAACGAGTAACCACTCGTGGGGACCTAGTATTGTGCATCCGACACTGGGGAAAACCGAGATATTACAAACAATAGTTCAAAACATGACCAATGGTAACTGAGAGGGAAACTTCACATGAGGATGTACAAATTCCAATGGAGATGACAATCTCACTGGGGAAAAGAAAACACTTCACCGGGGAAAGAAGTAGATTTCCACCGAGGACAAGAGCGACTTTTTACTAGGGAAATTAAAACACGAATCTCACTGGGGATGATCAGATGAGGAGCTTCCTATAGTGAAGAGTTCAAACGGGATCTTCAGGAATGGACTAGAAACAAAGACAAAACATGTTGGGGATACTAGTGACGACTATATCTCCGAGACTTGCCTGGGAAAAAGGTCTCACCGTGGATAATGATGTCACCCAGTTTTAACAAATGGCTCAGGCAGTGCTAGCAACCACTAGACTTTCCATAGGTAATGGTGACGACCAACCTGGGGTAATAACAAATGAGATTTCTCAAATCCAGTCAATAACACGTAAGATTTCGACTGGAGAAATTGGTGATGACCAAATTTCAAGCAGTGCCAGTAACTACTGGATTTTAAAGGGGATTAATAACGACCAAGTCCGGGTACCAATGACGATTTGGTTTCATGTAATGCCAGTTACGACTGGACTTTGGAAGAAAACATGGTGACGACCAAATCAGGGTGTACCAACGCATGTGGTTACGAGAATGCTAGCAAGCTACTAGGCTTTAGCTGGGGAGGTTAGTAACGACCAAACCAGAAGATACCAATAACGATTGGATTCCAAGTGACGCCAGTTATGACTGGACTTCCATGGGGACAGTTGGTGACGACCAACATGATATTGAGGCCGGTAGTACTTCATAGGGGATTTGCTAGTGACGACTAGACTTCAGAGGGAAAAGGTTGGTAACAACCGAACCAAAAGGTAATAACGAGTGAAGTTAAGACAACGCCAATTACGACTGGACTTCAAAGGAAAATATGGCGAAGACCAAAAGAATACCAATGACGATTGGATTTCGAACACTACCAGTTACGACTGGACTTTAATGGAGAAAGTGGTAACGACCGAATCAAAAGACACCAATGAGTGGATTTTAAGGCAATGCCAATTACGACTGGTCTTTAGCAAGAAATATGGTGACGACCAAAGAACTACCAATAACGATTGGCTTCTAAAACAATGCCGGTTACAACTGGACTTTAAACAGAAACTCACTAGCAGTGATTATACGTTCACGGGGAATCAACAGATAGCACACTGAACTCGAGAGGAAAAATGAATCACACTGAACCCTGGATGAAAAGGTGCATGTAGTCTTGAAACATAGATCCATTCTCAATAGGGGAACGGAGCTTTAAATAAGCTATTCAGAGATGACAAAGTAAAATCAGACAAATGCTCAGACATCTTTTACTAGGACGAGTCTACTCATCATCATAGGAAGTTCCTTGAGAAAACAATCTTCAAGGTTTTGATACCCACACATGACCAAAGGAAAATCAGCAGTTCGACTTGCTTACACTTCATAGGGAGTGCGATAGGCTTGTGTATCAAAGTTTCCACTACCCTGAGGTTTCGGGGAAGTATGATTTTCCTCGATTCTTTTCATGAGTCGAAGTTTTTGCATTTGTTAGTCTTTTCAAGTTTATTCTAATAATTTGACCCTAATGCTTTCAAAATTATCGTTGATCAACGAAAAATATTTTGCATAACAAAGAAAATAAAGGAAATGATAAATTTGCAAAAGAAAGAATGGCTCAAAACTGATTTTATTCAAGGATGAAATCTTGCAAATGACAAAATTCCATATAAGTTTTACAAGTGAAAAATGGCAACGTGGATAAGGTTACATCGAAACCCATGACCAGTTATCCCTAAAGACTAAAACTCCCCAAAATCCTTGCTTATGACAAGAGCGGTTGGAGTGAGTTTTTGTAGGATCTTCTACGGTAGTGACAACTCATCTGATGCAGTGAAATGCCTTTGTCCCTAACTTTTGCCTGGACCGCCCTTTCGGGTTTTAAATCCACCGGGACACTCAAAGGTCATCCAATACCTCTCCAACTCTTGAAATGCTTAAGGGTCCAATTATACCAACCATGTATTCCACATCTCATTTCCTTTAGTAATCACTAGAAGTCATTATCCACCCTTATACTCAACTCTACAATTTGTTGCCGTAGCACACACACCAGACATAATTCTCAACACTACTCAATCAATCTTAATTCCTTGGCCACTCAAACAAACGTATAATATGGAGCTTCCAATATCTGATTATTCTCCGCAACTAAGTCGATCACAACTCAACTTCACGTCTTGGCTGTTTACCCCCTTATCTTGTCAGGATAATTCTCAGACTACCACAATCAAACGGTAAACCGACAACTCCTCCACTTCCATCAATACTCAATATTTCCATCGAAATCAAATATCTCATCACTGTCCTGCACCGACTCATCAAAACAATTCTCAAGTGCTCGGCTTTACTCAAGACAATTCACTGCACCACGCCATCTAAGCTTGCAAGACACATCTATCCCATCCAACACAATCCCAACTACTATCAACAAGAGATTAAGGGTGATCAGTTCCTCAATTTGTCGATAGACAGCCGAAACCATAATGGGGCATAGACCATCTTTACCAAACTATAATAGCGTTTAACTACACACTAAGCTACAACTCCACACTTGCAGCCTTCTAAGGAATCACAAGCTTCTCCCCCACTTTAATCATTCCCTCTTCTGCAAACAAGGTTAAGCAACAACATGTATCGACAGTGTTTTCACACACATGTCGCATACAAGGGAACAAATAACATTAGACAACTTGGCCGGACGGACCGACCTGCTCTGATACCACTAATGTAACACCCTTCTAAACCCCGCAAATAATATATACATAATCAGAGTAAAAGTTAACATGCATCCATAAAAGGGCATCACACAAAACTTGTCTACCACATTAAAACAATTTGTCATGCTCATAAACACCTTTCCATTTAGCAGCGGATTCGTTAATAAAAATCCTTTAAAGAAACATTTACTTTCATCATGTAAAATCAACATCTCTAGGCACTAAGGCCAACATCTCATTATCTCAATTACTCCAAATATGAAAACATAACTTAGGTTACATAATGTAATCCTAAAACATAAGCAATCGATTCCCGTGTTACACGACCAGAGCATGACTCGACCCATAAATAATTACTAAACCGCTACACACGTAGCGACCTCGAACTACAAGCAGAACTTCATAAAGGCCTCCAGCAACCTAATCTGCAATGTCTCATAGAGCATTATAAAACAGCAGAAGGGTGAGAAATATTACCATAATAATCAAAGCATAAAATCATGTATACATAGGTATCATATAATTAACTCCCTATTTCTCACCACAATTCAACTCATAGTCATTTACATCGTCACTTATATTTATATACAACATGAATATTCACCAAGCATTTTACATCATGCATACATCCACAATTCCACAATCTTAACATTCACACGTAAGCATCTCTTCATGCACGCTTCATAAGTATTCAACAAACATCTCATTCACATGCATACTTCACAATTTCACAATCTCATCATTCACACATAAGCATCTCTTCATGCATATGTCATATATTAATGTGACTCAATAACTCAATGCAACTCATGCAATGCGGGTACCGACTCTCGTTATCTTTTTTCGGTTTTTACATTAAACCGGGTCCACTCTTCTAGACCGATAACCCGTTATCTTTTTTCGGTTTTTACATTAAACCGGGTCCACTCATCTAGACCGATAACCACAAAGGCCCGTCCTCTAAGCCTTCAAACCCACTCTTCTAGGTTTGGGACAAGCCACTAGTTTCCACGAAACTAACAAACATTGCCTCTTGACTAAATGATGCATGTACAATCAACCACAACAAATGCACTTAAGACCGACATCTTAATCTCATGCATTCAAATAATTCATCTCTTCAAGAATTACATTATGATTGCACACACAACATATTCACATAACATTCATCGATGTATTCATAATTCAACACTATCACCACATTATCACTCACAATGCACACATATCCACGATATGTTCTCATGCATTCTTCACAGTTATCAAACAATGCACACATATCCACGATATGTTCTCATGCATTATTCACATTTAATCACATACATACAATATGCATTTACAACATCTATCAAGCAATGCACACATATCCATGACATGTTCTCATGCATTCTATTCATACCACCATATACCAACAATATACATTCACAATTCAATATCATCACCGCATTATCAACAATGCACACATATCCACAATATGCTCTCATGCATTCTTCATGTATCTTAACATACAACCGCATATAAACAATATACATCCACAATACATTTTTCATAGTATGTTTATTCTTTATCTCATGCCATCTCATACAAGGTATACATGTCACAGTACCAATAATACAATTATAAGCTATGCACACATATATCCACAATGTTCTCATGCATACTTATTACCTAATTGTATACACATTAAGCATTCGCAAGTTCATTAGACAATACACATACATTCATCATTGTATTCACATGTATTTCTATTTATCACAATTAATACGCATCGCGCATCAACTAGGATTCACGCCCGTAGGCTACCCACAACACACATCATCACAATAGATCATATCCATATCATATCATAGAGGCATTCCCCTATGAGAAGCAACCAAACCATCTCCACATGAACAACACAGCAAAAGAAAAATGCTGTCACATTCGCCTTCATTCGCCTGGCGAACCCTCGCAGCGAACCTTCGCCTGGCCTTCGCCTGGCGAACTCTCTCAGCGAACACTCGCTAGGCTTCGCCTGGCGAGACTTCCCAGCGAGCCCAAGTCAGTAGCTACTGACTTCATTCGCCACCATTCGCCAGCACCTTCGCTGGGCGAACCTTCGCTATCCAACTTCGCCTGGCGAACCCACCAGCGAAGTCCACTGGGACTTAAATATAATTATTCGCCAACATTCGCTAGGCTTCGCCTGGCGAAGCTTCGCCTTCGCTCGCCTGGCGAGAGCCAGCGAACCTGCGCAGAACAGAATCCCCTTCTGTCTTCTCCCTCACCAATCCATCATCAACCCTCTCTTACGCATCCAAACCAGTATAAACAGCATCAATACATGTTACTCGACTATTCTACGGCATTATTACTCAGTTCCAACCGATTAAATCATCAATCTACCGATTAATCCAACATCTGCCCTAATTGAAAAGTGATGAAAAACATCCGCAAACCCAAACCCAACATACATAATAGCATACAATGATTAAATAGCAATGTTTCTCACCCTTACCTCGATTAATCGGAGCTTCGAAATCGGTTCTTGAAGATTCTCCAAGCTTTTCCCTTTTCCTCTTCATTTCTCTTCTTTTTCTTTTCTATCTTTCTCTTTCTCTCCAATTCCCTTTTTATATTCTTCTATTTCTTTTCCTTCCTCTCTATTATTTTCTTTCCATTCTATTTCCTTCTCAATTCTCTACTACAAATTCCAATTAATAGAAATTAATTCCAACATTAATAAAAATCCCACTAAATCAATTAATTACTATAATTAATTATTTAATGAAATTTGGGCTGTTACAACTCTCCCCCACTTTAGGAATTTTCGTCCTCGAAAATGTTACCTGATCCAAACAACTCTGGATACGACTCTCGCATTCCAATTCTTCCAAATCCAATTCTCCCATAACTACTTCCATCAAAGGAATCTCTATACTTCGAAGTTGTTTCTTATCAACAACTAGAACTAGCCACACCTCCGAAGTCAAATTCTCTCTCACTTGTACACCATCCACCTGAATCAATGTACCTCTTCAACTTAGACATATGAACACCTCATGCAATCCTCTCAAGCGACAGCGGTAAAACAGTCTAACATGCTATCCGCCTCACGCTTCCGCTGCGCTACTCTGATACAGATCAACAAAACACAGGGTGCTCACGAGACTTCAAGCTCGACCAATACCAATTACTACCATAACTCTCAAAACACGGCCTTACTTGGATTCTTTGATCGTTTTCATCGTCCCTTGCACGGTCTTTGATCCGAGTACAACACTCCCGTTGGACATGCAACAACACCAAGGAGTCATACCCTCTTACCCAACGAACTTAATACGATGTTGTTTCCGATACGAAATGGCAACAGTTATTTTAGGCAACTCCATCAACGACAATTAACTACCCTTAGATCCATCTTGGTCCAACACACAAGCTCTCAACGAGTCCTCTTCATACTGGATAGTTTTCTTCGTTTGTCCATGCCATTCACGGACGCTAGTCAGAGTTCATCTTCAACATGGCACCCAACCGCTTTCGCAATCTTTCCCATAATCTTAACGAAAAACTCGAGTTTCCATCTAACAGAATGATTCATCTTCACTGGTAGGCAATGAGTTACTCTTGTTAATCCATTCTTAACTGTCCAAATCGGATCATACTTCCTCAAATTCATCAGAAAACCCGACACAAAGCCCATGGGAATACTATCCCATCCCACTCGAAATACTCAACAGTTGTATCAGTTGTAACAGATCCAACCATCTCTAATGTCTACACTTCAATTCCCAGCAAGTCTAATCAACATATACAAACTCAATCAATTCCTTCTCCATCTATGGCTATCCAAAACTATTTCTCAAATTCGGTCGCATCTTCCTAGTACCTGCATGGATACTCCATCTTTCTCGATGTACTTCTCCCTGAGTACTCTTATCCAACTCACACTATTCAGAATACACACTTCATCACGACATCTCACAATACCATTTCCCTTAATCCGAAAATAAGCCCTCTGAATTTTATCCATTAAATTCAATTAATCTATCAACTCAACTCAGAATTCCGATTTCCTCGAACCTCATCAGAATACCAAAAGTTAATCTCAACATCCAAGGCTCAACTCCATAAGAAGTCTCTTCACAGGCCGAATTCATATCTGAATTTGCTTAATCAGTTCTAACTTCCTTACCACCTTCATTAGTGTATACCAAAATTCCCGATTCGATATCTTAGCTACCACTTGGTCTCATCCGAATGGTAATTTAACCAAAACCATACTCCTTCAGGAGTTCCAATTACTTCTCTGTCTCATATTTGACTCTCTCTCAAATAAAACAAATACCTTAAGGTCAGTAACCATCTCAAATCTCAACTAAACAATTGAGGCTTCCAAACTCCGGTACAAACACACAACAGCAACCCACTCCAATTTACTTGTCAGATAATCCCTCTCTGTACTTTATATTGCCTTCAAGCATAACCAAAACTCATTAATGTTGTACTTAACACATCTCTTAATCATATCAACAAAGTATCTCAAAACACAACGACAATCCTGTCGGACTTGGCAAAACCAATACACGAACTGTTGACAGCTTTCTCAAAACTCTTTGAACTTTCTTCACAGTAGTACATCATTGCCTCTTCCCCAATACTAATAACTCAAGTTCCCGACGCTCAACATGAACCCCTATACTCTCCGAACATATCCAAACACCATCGGTTACATAACCATTGACTCTCTCAATCAAGTGTGGAAAATCATTATACCAAACAGACACTCAGCTGTGAACTTATGGTGATAACACAAACCGCACTCTCCGCGCTTACCATAACATCCAAACATTTTTCGCCAATAAATAATTAATTCCATGTCACTACTTTCCCATCACATAGAGCACTGTAATATCTTCCAACGCTTCTAATCTTGCGTCATTCCGAATTACGGTTTTCCGTTACGACAAAATCACGGAAACAACCCTTCCACACTTAAAGGTCATCCAATACCTCTCCAACTCTTGAAATGCTTAAGGGTCCAATTATACCAACCATGTATTCCACATCTCATTTCCTTTAGTAATCACTAGAAGTCATTATCCACCCTTATACTCAACTCCACAATTTGTTGCCGTAGCACACACAC
The DNA here is from genome assembly GCA_963859935.3 of Lathyrus sativus. Classification (NCBI taxonomy): domain Eukaryota; kingdom Viridiplantae; phylum Streptophyta; class Magnoliopsida; order Fabales; family Fabaceae; genus Lathyrus; species Lathyrus sativus. The sequence continues at coordinate 4,561,124 of CAWUDS030002219.1, read as the reverse complement.
CAGACATAATTCTCAACACTACTCAATCAATCTTAATTCCTTGGCCACTCAAACAAACGTATAATATGGAGCTTCCAATATCTGATTATTCTCCGCAACTAAGTCGATCACAACTCAACTTCACGTCTTGGCTGTTTACCCCCTTATCTTGTCAGGATAATTCTCAGACTACCACAATCAAACGGTAAACCGACAACTCCTCCACTTCCATCAATACTCAATATTTCCATCGAAATCAAACATCTCATCATTGTCCTGCACCGACTCATCAAAACAATTCTCAAGTGCTCGGCTTTACTCAAGACAATTCACTGCACCACGCCATTTAAGCTTGCAAGACACATCTATCCCATCCAACACAATCCCAACTACTATCAACAAGAGATTAAGGGTGATCAGTTCCTCAATTTGTCGATAGACAGCCGAAACCATAATGGGGCATAGACCATCTTTACCAAACTATAATAGCGTTTAACTACACACTAAGCTACAACTCCACACTTGCAGCCTTCTAAGGAATCACAAGCTTCTCCCCCACTTTAATCATTCCCTCTTCTGCAAACAAGGTTAAGCAACAACATGTATCGACAGTGTTTTCACACACATGTCGCATACAAGGGAACAAATAACATTAGACAACTTGGCCGGACGGACCGACCTGCTCTGATACCACTAATGTAACACCCTTCTAAACCCCGCAAATAATATATACATAATCAGAGTAAAAGTTAACATGCATCCATAAAAGGGCATCACACAAAACTTGCACCACATTAAAACAATTTGTCATGCTCATAAACACCTTTCCATTTAGCAGCGGATTCGTTAATAAAAATCCTTTAAAAGAAACATTTACTTTCATCATGTAAAATCAACATCTCTAGGCACTAAGGCCAACATCTCATTATCTCAATTACTCCAAATATGAAAACATAACTTAGGTTACATAATGTAATCCTAAAACATAAGCAATCGATTCCCGTGTTACACGACCAGAGCATGACTCGACCCATAAATAATTACTAAACCGCTACACACGTAGCGACCTCGAACTACAAGCAGAACTTCATAAAGGCCTCCAGCAACCTAATCTGCAATGCCTCATAGAGCATTATAAAACAGCAGAAGGGTGAGAAATATTACCATAATAATCAAAGCATAAAATCATGTATACATAGGTATCATATAATTAACTCCCTATTTCTCACAACAATTCAACTCATAGTCATTTACATCGTCACTTATATTTATATACAACATGAATATTCACCAAGCATTTTACATCATGCATACATCCACAATTCCACAATCTTAACATTCACACGTAAGCATCTCTTCATGCACGCTTCATAAGTATTCAACAAACATCTCATTCACATGCATACTTCACAATTTCACAATCTCATCATTCACACATAAGCATCTCTTCATGCATATGTCATATATTAATGTGACTCAATAACTCAATGCAACTCATGCAATGCGGTACCGACTCTCGTTATCTTTTTTCGGTTTTTACATTAAACCGGGTCCACTCTTCTAGACCGATAACCCGTTATCTTTTTTCGGTTTTTACATTAAACCGGGTCCACTCTTCTAGACCGATAACCACAAAGGCCCGTCCTCTAAGCCTTCAAACCCACTCTTCTAGGTTTGGGACAAGCCACTAGTTTCCACGAAACTAACAGACATTGCCTCTTGACTAAATGATGCATGTACAATCAACCACAACAAATGCACTTAAGACCGACATCTTAATCTCATGCATTCAAATAATTCATCTCTTCAAGAATTACATTATGATTGCACACACAACATATTCACATAACATTCATCGATGTATTCATAATTCAACACTATCACCACATTATCACTCACAATGCACACATATCCACGATATGTTCTCATGCATTCTTCACAGTTATCAAACAATGCACACATATCCACGATATGTTCTCATGCATTATTCACATTTAATCACATACATACAATATGCATTTACAACATCTATCAAGCAATGCACACATATCCATGACATGTTCTCATGCATTCTATTCATACCACCATATACCAACAATATACATTCACAATTCAATATCATCACCGCATTATCAACAATGCACACATATCCACAATATGCTCTCATGCATTCTTCATGTATCTTAACATACAACCGCATATAAACAATATACATCCACAATACATTTTTCATAGTATGTTTATTCTTTATCTCATGCCATCTCATACAAGGTATACATGTCACAGTACCAATAATACAATTATAAGCTATGCACACATATATCCACAATGTTCTCATGCATACTTATTACCTAATTGTATACACATCAAGCATTCGCAAGTTCATTAGACAATACACATACATTCATCATTGTATTCACATGTATTTCTATTTATCACAATTAATACGCATCGCGCATCAACTAGGATTCACGCCCGTAGGCTACCCACAACACACATCATCACAATAGATCATATCCATATCATATCATAGAGGCATTCCCCTATGAGAAGCAACCAAACCATCTCCACATGAACAACACAGCAAAAGAAAAATGCTGTCACATTCGCCTTCATTCGCCTGGCGAACCCTCGCAGCGAACCTTCGCCTGGCCTTCGCCTGGCGAACTCTCTCAGCGAACACTCGCTAGGCTTCGCCTGGCGAGACTTCCCAGCGAGCCCAAGTCAGTAGCTACTGACTTCATTCGCCACCATTCGCCAGCACCTTCGCTGGGCGAACCTTCGCTATCCAACTTCGCCTGGCGAACCCACCAGCGAAGTCCACTGGGACTTAAATATAATTATTCGCCAACATTCGCTTGGCTTCGCCTGGCGAAGCTTCGCCTTCGCTCGCCTGGCGAGAGCCAGCGAACCTGCGCAGAACAGAATCCCCTTCTGTCTTCTCCCTCACCAATCCATCATCAACCCTCTCTTACGCATCCAAACCAGTATAAACAGCATCAATACATGTTACCCGACTATTCTACGGCATTATTACTCAGTTCCAACCGATTAAATCATCAATCTACCGATTAATCCAACATCTGCCCTAATTGAAAAGTGATGAAAAACATCCGCAAACCCAAACCCAACATACATAATAGCATACAATGATTAAATAGCAATGTTTCTCACCCTTACCTCGATTAATCGGAGCTTCGAAATCGGTTCTTGAAGATTCTCCAAGCTTTTCCCTTTTCCTCTTCATTTCTCTTCTTTTTCTTTTCTATCTTTCTCTTTCTCTCCAATTCCCTTTTTATATTCTTCTATTTCTTTTCCTTCCTCTCTATTATTTTCTTTCCATTCTATTTCCTTCTCAATTCTCTACTACAAATTCCAATTAATAGAAATTAATTCCAACATTAATAAAAATCCCACTAAATCAATTAATTACTATAATTAATTATTTAATGAAATTTGGGCTGTTACACGGACAAACGTTCTGTACCCATGCAAGGCAAATGGTAGCATTTCATGCCAATCTTTGTAAGTTTTCACCATCTTCTGCAAAATCTTTTTGATGTTTTTATTTGTAGCTTCTACAGCTCCATTCATCTTGGGACGATAAGGAGAGGAATTGTGATGTTCAATTTTGAAATCATCGCACAACTCCTTCATGATTTTGTTGTTCAAATTAGTACCATTGTCCGTTATGATTCGGCTCAGAATTCCGTAACGACAGATAATCTCCTTTTTTATGAAACGGGCCACCACCTGCCGAGTAACATTAGTGTAGGATGTGGCTTCAACCCACTTTGTGAAATAGTCAATAGGAACCAGAATAAATCGGTGTCCGTTATAAGCTTTTGGTTCAATTTCCCCAATCATATCAATGCCCCACATAGAGAAAGGCCATGGTGATGACAACACATTTAGCAATGTTGGTGGTATATGCATCTTGTCCGCATAAATCTGACACTTGTGACACTTTCTGGCATATTGAATACAGTCAGTTTCCAAGGTCAACCAGTAATAACCAACCCTCAAAATCTTTTAAGACATAGCATATCCATTTTCATAAGTACCGAACATTCCTTCGTGAACATCTTGCATTAACAACTCTCCTTCTCGTCTGTCGACACATCTAAGCAGGATCATATCATGATTTCTTTTGTAAAGCACATCATTGCTGAGAAAGAATTTGGATGCTAATCGTCTCAGAGTTTTCTTGTCAAGTGACGTAGCATTTGTTGGATACTCTTGTTTCAACAGGTAATTCTTTATGTCATAGAACCATGGCTTATCATCAGTCTCTTCTTCAACCATCTGACAGTAGGCGGGCTCAGTCTTACGTTCGATTCGAATGAGAGTGGCATCATTGACATCCCTGACTTTCCACATTGAGGCTAACATGGCTAGGGCATCGGCGATGTGATTTTCAGATCTCGGAACATGTTTGAAAGTGATTTCATCGAAATATTCCATCATTTTGACGATGTAGGCTCTATAAGGAATCAAATTCTCATGTCTAGTTTCCCATTCTCCAGTAACCTGATAGATAACCAAAGCTGAATCCCCACTGACTTCAAGAAGTTTAATTTTGAGGTCAATAGCTGCCTCGAGGCCGAGAATGCATGCTTCATATTCGGCGATATTGTTTGTGCAGTCAAAATCTAACTTGGCTGTGAATGGAGTGTAACCACCCTCTGGATTCATCAAAACAGCGCCTACGCCATGCCCACTGTAGTTGGAGGAACCATCAAACATCATTTTCCACCATAGACCTTCCTGCGGACCCTCATCAAGACTTGGCTCTTCACAATCTTTTACTAACATAATGTCTTCATCTGGGAAATCAGCCTTGAGAGACTCATAATCTTCCACTGGTTGATCTGCAAGATATTTTGACAACACACTACCCTTGATAGACTTCTGAGCTACGTACTGGATGTCGTATTCTGATAACAACATATGCCAACGGGCGAGCCTTCCAGTCTGAGCAGGTTTCTCAAAAAAATACTTTATTGGATCCATTTTTGAAATTAACAAAGTGGTATGACAAATCATGTACTGCCTCAAGCGTCTGGCAGCCCATGCCAAAGCACAACAAGTTTTCTCCAGAAGTGAATATCGGCTTTCACAATCAGTAAACTTTTTACTCAAATAATAGATAGCATGTTCTTTTCGTCTAGACTTATCCTGCTGACCTAACATACAACCCATTGAATTCTCAAGCACTGTCAAATACATGAAGAGGGGTCTTCCCGGCACCAGAGGTTCTTGTAGGTAACCCTTAATCTTATTAAATGCTTGCTGACAATCTGAATTCCAAACAACCGTCTGGTCCTTGCGTAATAATTTGAAGATGGGCTCGCAAGTAGGAGTCATATTGGAAATAAATCTGGATATGTAGTTCAGTCTTCCAAGAAAACCTCTGACTTGTTTTTCCGTTTGTGGAGCTGGCATGTCTTGAATGACTCAGACTTTATCTGGATCTACCTCAATCCCCCGGTGACTCACAATGAAACCGAGTAACTTCCCAGATCTTACTCCAAAGGTACACTTGGCTGGATTCAGTCTCAACTGATATTTTCTGAGTCTCTTAAATAATTTCAAAAGATGTTCCAAATGGTCCTCCTCGCTTTGAGATTTGGCTATCATGTCATCAACATATACCTCTATCTCCTTGTGCATCATATCATGAAATAAAGTTACCATGGCCCTTTGATAAGTAGCACCTGCGTTCTTCAGACCGAAAGGCATAACTTTGTAACAGTAAGTCCCCCACGGAGTAATGAAAGTAGTTTTTTCCATGTCATCGGGATCCATCTTAATCTAATTGTAACCGGAGAACCCATCCATAAATGAGAAAACTGCAAAACGAGCCGTATTATCCACCAACGTGTCGATATGCAGCAAAGAAAAAGCATCCTTCGGACTGGCCTTGTTTAGGTCCCTGTAATCCACACACATTCTGACTTTCCCATCCTTTTTTGGCACAGGTACAATATTGGCTACCCATTCGGGGTACTTGGTCACTGCTAAGAAACCTGCATCAATCTGTTTTTTCACCTCATCTCGAATCTTGAGAGCCATATCAGGTGTTGTTCTTCAGAGCTTTTGCTTAATCGGTGGGCATTCTGGTCGAAGTGGTAACTTTTGAACCACTACGTCGGTGTCTAGACCTGGCATATCATGGTATGACCAAGCGAATACATCCACATATTCTTTCAAAAGTTCTTCTAGTTGCTGCTTGACTTCTGCCCCTAGAGCTGCCCCAATCTTGACTTCTTTCTTGTCTTCTTCGGTGCCAAGATTAATGACTTTTATCTGTTCTTTGTAGGGTTGAAGCTCTGCATACTCATGGTGTGCCAACTTTACCAGTTCATCAGGGATTTCGAAATCTTCGTCCTCATCTTCAACTTGGTATATTGGTGAATCAAAGTCAGGAGGGAATGCAAAGTCATGGGATTCAATGGGTTTTAGGACATCACTGCACGTTGGAATGGCTTAATTTATTAAAACACACAAAGATAAATGCAGCACACAAAAGAGAAATTTTTTTTGGTTTTTTAAGATTGCCATTTTTCGTTTAAAATGAAAGAAAATGCAGTAAAGGAAATAACGCAAGGAATTTAACAAAATAGTTCATTTTCATTGATTTTCTTGAAAGCTCGGGGCCCTTACAAAACATTCCTATAGCCTTGGGCATGGCTATGGAGATTCAAAACAAAAACAAGAAAAGAAAGACAAACAAATTACTTTAACTCAGGAATAACCAAAGGAATCTCAATAGCTTCCCAATTACTCAAGGCAGAGTTGCAATGATACACTAACTGTTCGAGATCTTCATCTTCAAAATCTTCTTCTACAGTACTGATCTGGAAACCTCCACTGATGAATACTTCTTTTATAGTCTTCGGGCATCCCTTGTCACGTGTTGGTGCTTCATCATGAGTTGGTTTGTAACCCAACCCTTGGCGATCCATCTTTGGCTTTACTTCAACAACCTCTCCCCAACCTGCGGGAGTACCTTCTTCCAGTGTGGACTTGATGCTCCGAGCGGATGCAAAAGACGGACCACTCTTAGCCACTGTTTCTTCCAACATTACTGCATTAGCTATCTCGAGTGCCTGGAAGGAAGTTTCTAACGCGCCCTCATCTGCTTCAATATACTTGAATAATGACAAATTGCTCACCATTAGGTCCTCTTCACCATGTACAATCACTAATTTATCATTCACAACAAATTTCATTCTCTGATGTAAGGTGGAAGTTACTGCCCCAGCGGCGTGAATCCATGGTCGTCCCAACAAACAACTATAAGCTGGGTTAATGTCCATGACTTGGAATGTAATATCGAACACATGAGGTCCGATCATGATTGGCAATTCTACCTCTCCAACAACCGTTCTTCTTGAACCATCAAAAGCTTTTACAATCAAAGATGTTGGTTTCATTTCTGCCCTTACATATGCTAACCTTGCGAGCGACCTTGCGGGCAATACATTCAATGAGGATCCAGTATCGACTAAAACTCGTGTCATTGTGTCTTCCCGGCACCTGACTGATATGTGCAATGCACGGTTGTGATTGCGTCCTTCGTTCGGCAACTCAGCATCACTAAAGCTCAGGGTGTTACAGGCTGTAATGTTGGCTATTACTGAATCAAATTGTCCAAGAGTTATGTCTTTTGTCACATGTGCCTGCTTCAATACCTTTTGTAGAGCCTCTCTGTGAGCTGGAGAGTTCATCAAGAGAGACAAGATCGATATCTTTGATGGGGTTTGGTGAAGCTGATCAATGATCATGTAATCACTTTTTCGAATGATCCTTAAGAATTCTTCGTCGTTTCCTTCAGTACCTGGTACCTCCTTTTCTTTTGTCGCAACAGGGGTAACCTCTTTTGGAGTGGCCATTGTTATCTTTGGTTGATAGATTCGACCACTACGAGTCATTTTGCTTGAACCTGCAATGTTTGTTACGTCCACTTGGTCGTCTTTTACTGTCTCTTTCTGACTAACCTTCCCAGATCCTCAGTTTATCACAGTCATGTCATACTTCCAGGGAACGGCCTTCGTGCTTTCAAAAGGAAACGGTCTTGGTTTCTGAATAATAACCGGTTGAGGTTGATTGATAGCTGACTTGTTGAAGACAGGCTTCATACCTTTGTTGGTCATTTTGAACACCAGAACTTTCTCACTTTTCTTTGGTAAATTAAAAACAGGCTCAATTACTGAAACTTCTTCTTTCATCGCCTTACTACACACTTGTAATATTCCTTCATCGATTAATCTTTGTATACCTTTTCGTACCTTATCACACCCTCTAGAATTACCAGAACATTTTTCACAATCATTATGGGCATCCTCTATCAATCCTGCTTTCAGTAGTTTCTCGTGAAGTAACCTCAACGGGGTTTTGATCTTTGACACACCTCGGACTACCCTTTCATCTGAAACTTCTTCTACAGCATTAACCCCTCCATGGTTCGGTAATGGATTACTTTTGACATTTGGGGGTACATCATCAAAAGACAAGATCTTCTTTTCCATCAACTCCCTGACAAGATGTTTTAAAGCAAGACAACCTTCTAAATCATGACTGGCGGCGACTTCGTGAAAGGCACAATGAGCGTTTGGATTATAGTAAGGAGATGTGGTGTCTGGATTTAATGGTCGTGTTGTTGCCAATCCCTGCTGCACTAAGGAGGGGTACAATTCTGTATAATTCATCGGTATCTGAGGAAGTGGAGTTTTTGTTGTTGGTCTCTGATTTTGGTAGTTTTGTCTAGGTGCCTGAGCTCTGGGCTGATGATGTTGCTGGTAGGGTGGAGCATTGGGTGCTCGTTGATACCCTTGTTGAAATGGCTGATATACAGGCGCCGGTTGCATTGTCTGATAACTGGGAACAGGATGGCTGAAAGCTGGAGTTACAGCTGCCACATATGGTTGTTGGGCATACTGCAACAGATACATTGGTCGTTGTTGCTGGGATTGCTGAATGTAACTTGCTTGAGGCTGCTGAACAACGCCTTGCTGAGGTTGTTGAACATAACTCTGCTGATACTGTTGGTAAGGCGGTCTCCAGGTGCGACTCTTTCTTCCCATAGTTACTGCATTTGTCTCCCCTTCCTTCTTTTTATGGAAGTTACTGCTGAGCTTCTTGACATTGTTATTACCAGAACTGCTGAAACCACTAGCCACCTTCCCATTCTTCATTCCTAACTCCACTCTCACCCCCACTGCTACTATATCAGAAAAACATGCGGCTACACTACTGATCATTTTCTCATAAAACTACGGTCTCACTGTATCGACGAACCAATCTGTTAACTCTTTTTCACTTAAGGGAGGTTCTACCTCAGAGGCAGTTTCCCTCCACCTCTGTGCATACTCTTTGAAAGATTCTGAACTCTTCTATGACATACTCAGTAACTGTCTTCTATCAGGGGCTAAATCCATGTTGTACTTGTAATGTTTCACAAAAGCATCGGCCAAGTCTTGGAAACTGTGAATACGAGACTGATCCAAACCCAAATACCATTTAGCAGGAGCTCCTTTCAAACTATCTTGGAAACAATGATTCATTAACTTATCGTCTTCTACATGAGTGGCCATTCTTCGGCAATACATAATCAGATGCGTCTGAGGACAGGTAGCCCCAGAATACTGATCAAAATTTGGAACTTTGAATTTTTGTGGAATTACCAATCCAGACACTAAGCACATATCTCTGGCATTAGTACCAAAGATGTCATTCCCTTCCATTGCTCTGACTTTCCTGCCTATAGTCTCTACACTTTCTTTCAGCTTATCATGTCGTCCACTCTCTTCTTCATACCCATCAAGACCTTCGTACACCGGTGGAGGATTATGAAAAACAGGGCGCGCTTGAATCTGAACAGAAGGCTGAGTGTAAGTAGGAATAACTTGAGGAACTTCTGGCCCCAACGGAACTGCTTGTTGATTGACTACTGGTGGAGGTACAAAACCAGGCGGCAACCCATATGGTGGTACATTTGCAACAGTGACTGCCGTTGGGATCGACTCTACAGCTATGCCAGTGATTTCAGAAACAACAGTGGCTTGAGTGTCCAATTTTGCACGAATGACTTGTAGGGCTTCCATGATCAGCCCCATGCCTCCTCTAGCTCTCCAAGTTCATTATCAATTCTGTCCACATCCAAATTATGTCCTTCCATTCTTAGGAGAGCTTGGGCTCGGGTGTTGTATCGGTGTTGAGGATTCAATGTGATTCTTTCTCTCTCTCTATAGACAAGACAGCGAGGTGAGACACAACACAAGAACATGCACATGTGATGCTTATGAATGCAAAATGCAACAAATGCAAAATTAATCATTCAAGGAATCTAAAGAAATATTTGCACAGATTATAACAATGGGGAAATAAGCAAATTCAAAAGTCTTCATAGATTAACAACTGAGAGTTTTACAACAACGATTCTGAAACTGAAATACAAATCTTCAATACAAAATACATGATGAAATGAAATAGGAAACAAAAGTATTTTAGATCTTCTGGTTGGATGGCCCTTCGTCTTCTGGCTGACTTCACTTTCCACCTTGACGGATCGACTCTTGAAGTTCTTCCTTCTCTTGCATAGCCTTGAAATACTTATCCCTCCAGGTTTTTCCTTCTTTTTCAGCTTTTGCCAAAGCAACTTCCAATTCTTCTACGAGAGTAGGTTTGGGTGAGTCAGGCTCAAAGCGAGTATAAAACATCTTCAACATTGCTTCTTTTACCCATGATAAGTAAGATTCTGAAACAGTAGAGTCGTGGTAGCCTAGGGCAGTTACTCCCCTTGTGTGGACATAACGCCAAGCATACACAATTCGAGCCCTGTAAGCGGGATTCTTCCCGTCTTCAATGTAAAATCTTCTCAAAAAGTCTGGGTCCGGTTCATCCTCCATGGGGTGCCCCAACTGTCGACGAGCCAGAATGGGATTATAGATGATGCAACCATTGACGCTGATAAGCGGTACATTTGGGAAATATCCACAGCTTTGGATCATGGCAATCCCTCTATACATAGGGTCATACCACTTAATATCTGAGTGTTTGAGCAATAACAGCTTTTCTGTCCATGAGAGCCCATTTTGCTTATCCCAGAGGGCTGGAATTTTTGGCAAGTGCGAAATAAACCACTTGTGCAGGAGAACGGTGCAACACTCAATCCGTCCAACTCCATAACGGTTCCTACGGTGGATGGTAAAGTACGTATCAGCCAGCAAGGTAGGTACAGGATTTTTGATTAAGAAAAGGTTGATTGCATTTGCATCCACAAAATCATTAGCAGTCAGGAACAGGAACAATCCGTAAATTAGTAAAACCAGGATGGCCTCAAATGCTTCAATATTCTTTAACAAGGCATAGCTTTGAGTTTTTTCATACAGGAACATAGCTGGAAATCCATACAACCCTCTCTTAGCAACCATATGAGATCGTACCTCGTCCACCTCCAAATAAACGGCCTCTGCAATTGCTCTTTCATTAGGAGTCCCTTCTCTTCCAGAAAATGGTCTAGGAGTGACGCCTACTCCCATCAGGGCGGAATATTCTTCCAAGGTTGGTAGCAACTGATAGTCTGGAAGGGTGAAACAGTGATAGGTTGAATCATAGAACTGCATGAGTGCGGATAACATCTCTTCATGCACTTGAACTTCTAGCAAAGATAGCATATTCCCATACTTCTCTCTGAATGCCTCGGGGTCTTCTACTAAACTTACCAGTTTCTTCAAGTTCTCCAATTTTGGTCTTTGGAACACAACCTCTGCTTTCTTTCCAGAATCCATCCTATAATATCTGCAAAACAATCTTTAGTTCCTTGAATGATTAATTAATGAAAATGAAAATGCAAAGGTTTCATGGAACTCAGATCAAAACATCATTTCATTTCATTGATTTTCAAGGTTTTAATTACAAAATATCTAGTACATTTTACAAATGTCCTAAATATAAGGCTGACAGTATTCTAAATAAAAGTCCTCTTTTGCTTTGAGCTTCTTGATTTCTTCTTCCATCTGAGTCTTCTCAAGAATGAGTTTGTCCACGACTAGCTTCCATGGAGTTGGCTGAGAGCTGGAAGAAGATAAACCTTCCTGTGTCTTCCTCTTCTTATAAGCAATTATTTCTTCGTCCTTCGCCTTTAGTTGTCTACGGAGTTCATCATTCTCTTCCATGGCCACTTGGTACTTGTATTTCCAGGCTACTTCAGTTTGTTGTGATTTCCTCAAGGCAATCTTTAACTTCTCCTCTTCAGACATAAAGATCATTGTGTGTTCCTCCTCTAAAACCATGGGTTTCTGCTAAGAATAAGGCATCTTCAGCTGAATAGCTCTCTTTCGGACCCATTGGAGATAAGGCTCGAGAGATACGCAATTAGGCTTCCCTAAGTCTTCCTTTCCTTTCTTGTGTACATGACCCCAAGCTTTTAGAATTTCTCCTTTCAATTCTGAACTTCCCTTAAAGAAAATATTCTCCACATGAGTGCTATTCGGTTTGTTCTTCAAAGGATATCCAAGCTGTCGGCGAGCGAGAACAAGGCTATAACTGATTCCTCCACTTGTACCCAGGAGAGGTACGTTACCAAAGCTTCCACAACTGTCAATGATTTTTATCCCATCGTAACTACGGCTGTACCAATCGATATCAGAGTGAGTAAGAGCCATAACCTTCTGAGACCACCAACCTTCCTTCCAAAAAGCATGAGCCTTAGGTAAGTGAGAAATAAACCGCTTATATAACAAAGGGACACAACAGGTAATCATTCCTCCTTTATGCAGATTTCTCAAGTGAACAGAATGATAGGCGTCAGCTAATAAAGTAGGCACAGGGTTTTTCTTCAAGAAAATCTTGGAAACAAGAATATCCCATAAATGAGCAAGGCAAAGATGGCTTCGAATGCATCCATACTCAAGTCATCAGCATAGTATTGTGCTTTCCCAACTAAGAACTCTGCAGTCAAACCAAATACTCCTCCCTTAGTAACCATATTTTTCTGAATATCCACCAATCCTAAACATGTAGCTTTAGCAATTTCTCCTTCCTTAGGGTCCTTCTCCATGATTGGAAAAGGAGAGTCTTCAAGAATAGGCAAACCAATCAAGCAAGAATATTCCTCAAGTGTAGGTACCAGCTGATAATCAGGGAAAGTGAAACAATGATACAGTGGATCATAAAAATGGAGGGGTGTGGAGAGTAGTCCCAGATCCATCTTCTTTTTTACCCTCAACAATGATAATAAGTTCCCATACCTGCTCTTGAATCCTTCTAAATCTATTATCAAAGTGCTCAACCTTTCTACGTCATCCAAGTTAGGACTTTTGTAAGTGTACTTCATAGTTTTCTTTTTTCCACTATCCATGATGATCCTAATGTTTATAAACAAGAGATCTGAGTTCCATGAAACTTTTATGATATGATGTTCATGAATGCATGAATGCACAAACACAGGTAAGCACAGATTTACATGGATAAACAGATAAAGGTCTTGTTTTGGAGAACATGAGTAAGGAGTCAAGGTCTACCCACCCCAAAGGTATGTACTAAGGCCTTCAAAACTGTAGAGCAAGGTTCTAAAATAGTTCCCAGAATCCTCGGCCCATCTTTCAGATATTATCAATTTCCCAAATACTTGGTGATCGATAGTATTCTCAAGAGAGTCTCGTCCAAGTGTAGTATCGCGTATCAACTACTTTGGAATTACTTCCTTATAGTCATCGCACTACATCCTAATAAAGCCATAGTGGGGGAGAAGGTAATCTAAAGGTCCTCAGTATCACGGGCTCCCATGTAGAAAGTAGCATTGTTTTCACGAATATTCGATCAATAATACTAACTCTCAGAAGGGCCTCTACTGAGTGGTGGTTTTCTCAATTCAACTTGGTCGGGAATCAACTCCCTCTAAGTCTCCTTGAATATACCACCATCCTATCATAAGTACGCTCAAACACGGGTATAGTGTTGTCTCACCACTCAAAGTTCCCAGGATCCAATAGGGGCACATATACATTTTTACAAGTATTCACAAATATAGCAAGTAATCAAACAATATAGGCTAAACCCTCAAAACAAAATAAGCATCAAATCCCCAGTGAAGTCGCCATTTCTGTTGCGGTGAAAATTGGATATCAAGCTATTTAATTAACTTGAATCTTAATTCTTTTTACAACCGAACTTTATTTTATCCAAAGGAAAGGTCTAAAGAAAGAAAAACCTTTTTTGCGATGTAACGACAACGCTTAAGAGATTCGGGGATTGGGGGTTGGTTATACCTAGGGAAGGTGTTACCACCCTAAGCATCTGTAGTACTCTACATGAACCTTTTGTTTGATTGTTTGCTAAGTTTGTGAATATGTACTCGCAAAGACGTCGCATCTTCTGCCTACGTATCCTAACTAGGATAGAATCAAAGCAATCGTAGTTCACCTCACAAGGGAATAAGAACACTTGATTATGATCAAGGTTCAAGGGGGAACAAACATGACAATGTTTGTGTGGAGTTTGACAAAACTCCCTAATCTAAGTTGTAATATTCAAAAGGGGAAGTAAGAGATCATGACGATGATTCTTACATAGAGTTGACAAACTCTATCCTAGGGTTCTAGTTGAAGAACACTCCTAGTACAGGTGGGTTTCTTTTAGACTTAAAGCAAAGTCTAATGGTTTCTAAACTAAGGTTAAAGTGACTTAGCAAAGTCAAGAGAGGGATAAGGGATGTATCCATGACATGAAGGTCAAATGGACAGACTTTTCCTTTGGGAAGTAGACAGGAGAGGTAACTGGATGAGAGCTAACAAGCTTCATCACTTGGGGAAAGAAAACAACAAGAAAATTAACAACATAATAAAGATGCACTCATGGTGACAACTGTTGCACCCCAAAATTTGACCAACATTTATTTACCTGGTTTGTGGTTCATCTCATTCATCATCTGCCTCCCATTGATATGTGGGCAGTAGATCAAGGAGTATGATTACCCAGCAAGAGTTGTATGAGACTATGAAGCTAGCCAAGAAGGTTATTCAAGTGTTCAAAGGTTGATATCTTTGTCAGAGAACTCAAGAGATCCTCAGAGAGATTGGTTGAAACCAAGGTTGTGTGTCTCATAGCTTGAGAGTTGTGGGAGCCCCTCAGATGATTCTGAGACTATGAGGATGGACTTGAAGCTTTGAGAGAGCTTATGAGATGTCTTGAAAGACATCATGAAGCATATAGAGGTCATTGTACAAGAATTCAGAAGACTCATCCATGAGTGGTGGAATTAGGGTTTGACTAGGTCAACCCTAGGTCAACTGATGATTTGGGGAGGGTTGAGACCTAATCCAAGAGCCATGTGATCATGGATTGATGCATTGAGATGCTATAAGAATGATTCCTAGACCAACTCATCATGATTGAGGAGTTTGAGAAGTTTCAAGCTAGGGTTTCTAAGGCTTGACAGTGTAAAATCCCCTAGTTTGATCCCTATCTTCAAGGCAGGTTAGCTCAAGATGTGATTGTCATCTCATCTTCCCCACAACATGAATGTTGTAGAGCTTGTTCTTATATTTATTTTGAGTACTATAAGTCCTTGATAGGATTTGTAGAGCTCAGGTTATGACTTTGACAAATTACAGGTCATCTGAGGTATGTGAATCTGGGTCCTTGAAAGTCACCCAACTTGCATCCAACTTTTGCCCTAGTAGGATGATTCCTATGAACTCTTGGTCAACATGAATGTTGTAGAACATCTTCTTAGCTTTCTAGAGAGTACTATAAGTCCTTGATAGGATTTGTAGAACTCAAGTTATGGCTTTGACAAGTCAAGGGCATTTTGGTCATTTGGAGGTTATAGGTCATTTCAAGCATAAGGCCATATCTCCTATTTCCAAGCTTCAAATGGAAACATCTTCAACATCAAACTTGCTTAGAATGATGTTTTAAGGCTAGTAGGGAGGTCATGAGATGTTGAAAAGGCTTGTATCAAAAAGGGATAAAAATGGCCTAAAATGGAGGCATAAGTTAAATAAGTTGAAATTGAAAATTGGAAATCCCAAGTTATACATCCAAAACATGTCATATAATAGGTCATTTTGACACTAAAAGGCATTCTAAAAACAATGGTTCAGCCACAATTTTGATTTGAGGCCTAGATCATGGGGCTGCTTTGGAAATGGCTTGCTTGCATCTTCAGGCACAAAGGCAAAACTCAAAGAAACTCAATGAACAAGTTAGTTATGCATCTCAACACATCATACATCTCATATGGGGAGAATTTCAAGTCATAATTGAGGGTTACAAGAGGCTTGGCATGAGATAGCACATGAGGAGAAGTGAATTCATAATGTCATGACATGAGATTTCCAAGTTCTCATGGGAAGGTTCTAGATGGTTCTAGATGATTCTAAACCACTCTATATAACATGTAGAACTTGCTCAGATGCAAGGTTGGTGTAAGATTTGAGAGAAGAGAGAGTTGACCATTTCACTTGCCTCCATTGCAAGTTGAAAGTGAATTCCCTATTCTGAACCATTTCCATTCATTCTTTCCATCTAAACACACTCCATTGATGATAGTGAAGCTGTGCAGATTAATTTGAGAGAAAATCCATGGTGAATTGAGGAAATGGCAATTGGATTTTCAAGGTAGCAAGTCAGAATCGAATTCTGAGATTCAAGCACTCTCCCTCAAATCTTTTGCAAACAGTAGCAAGATCATCATCCAAGGAAGCTTTCTGAAGAATTTCAAGGCTTGAAGTGAAGGTTTTCACCATCTGTTGATCAAGAAATACCAGGTTTGCAAATTCTCCACTACACCATAATTTATGCATTGCTAGGTAGAATTGTTAGTGTAGAAAGGTTAGAGACACATAGGTGATCATTTCTAGAGAGTTAGGGATCAATTGATGAAGATTGAGTTATGGACCCCATTTCTTTGATGATCAAGAACTCGTGGTATAGTGAGATACAATGCATATGTGATAGCTTATTTTAACCAGTGAAGTGTGGTGATCATTCTGAGCCAAGAAATTTCAAGAACCATGATAGTTGAGGTTTGAGCTTCTTTTTGATTCACGATCGGGTTTTAGGTTTGAAGATGTTTCAATTGATTCTGATGTTAGGGTTGTGATCAGTATGGAATTTAGAACATGTTAGTGTTTTAAATCTCGGTTTTGGATGAAAGATTGAGGAGATTCGAATCGAGGAAGGGTGAGGTTTGAAGTTCTGTTGCTATGAAGTTTTCCCTCCACGTTCAGGGCTCAAGGTTGATGATGATGTTGTGACCGTCAGATGCACCAAGACCTGTTGACTTCAGCTTGATCCGTTGGCCACGATTTAATTTCTAATTGTGAATACTTAGTCTGAGAACAACCCTAAATGTAGCGTTTCACTTAAAATAGGGTTATGGGCTTAAGTCAGGATTTGCTAACCACACCACCCACCATGACCCATTGTGAATATGAACTGATTTCTATTACTTTTCACACCGTGGATTTTCCTTTTTATTTCTATTTTTGCTATTGTTTTCTGATTGGCAACTTGGGCTTAGCGCATTACTATCTGAACCCCCACTTTAAGCCCATCATCCATAGTGAACTGCATCTGGTTACTAAATACACCACATCATTTCATATTTTCATTTTATTTTCTCCATTTTATGTTAAACTTTGAAAAATCATAATAAATGGAAAAATAATGATTTTCAAGTGGGAATTTTTGCTCCTATTTCATTTTAATGTCTAGAAAATTATCAAATAAAAATATTTGCATTTCATGCATTTTTAGTATTTTTTGTGTATTTTTCATTTTAATAGCTTTTTAATTCTTTTATGTTGATACATGAATTTGTAGAATTTTGTTTAGCTAGTTCCCTTAGTATTTTTAGGCCATTATTTTTAGGATAGTTAGGTTAGGACTTTATCTTCCCCCTGGATTTATTCCATAATTTTCTGATGATTTTTAGAGTAGTTTTGCTTAGATGATTTTAGGTTGTGTAGAATTAGGGTAATCCTTAACATAGGTCCACAATAACATTAGAATTTTGGGTTTCTAGGTCATGTTAGACATTGGGACATATAAGGGTATTAAGGGTAGGTATGTAGGATCCCTCAGGAATTATATTAGATTTTAATATAGTAGTATACTATTTTTAAGTGATTTTTGTAGTTGATGATTGTTTGTGTTGCCCTTGTGGGCTTGCATTTTTGTTTGCTTTGCTTTGTGGGCTTGGAGAGCTTGGTATTGCTTGGAGTTGCTTTGAGGAGCATAGTAGGAGCATTGAGGAGCATTGAGGAGCTTGAGAGCTTGATCTTGTTTGTTTTCTTGTCTGTTTTAGGGTTAGGGATTAGGAAGAGTTTAGACCTAGTTAAGTTCTTTCTTAAACATGGATGGTATCTTCCACCTCCATTCCTCCCTATGATTCAAAGTCCTTCTATGGTATTCACCTCTCTCCTTTGGAGGGATAAGTGATAGTACCTAGGAAGTAGAACTTTTGAGGGAACCATTCCTTTGATGTTGAACCCTTATAGGTCACCTTTGGTGGTCAATAAGCAGTTCAATATCCCCAGCTTATCCAGTAAGTGATTTCCTCTGGTTTGATTATCTTGGGAAATGTTGAGCTTGAGCTTGAAGATGAAGACTTCAATGAAGAGTGTGGAAGAGGATGAATCCTTGAGTATTGCCATTCCAGCTGAAACTTGAAGAGCAACAAGAGCAAGTTGATACTTGAAGACCCCTGAAGATTAGGTGAAGCCTGAAGGTGGAACTGATCAAGAAGCTGAAGCTTAAAGGAGAAGATAAATTGAAACTGATGTTGAAGGGTTGAAACCTGGAAAAGCAAATTGATATTTGTCAAGAGTGATGGAAGTCTGAAGACTGAGTTGCTGTTGGAAGAGCTGAAGCTTGGAGTTGAGAGTGAAGTTGCTTTTTTCTTTTATGTTCTGTATTAAGGTGTTTTGTTTGACTTGCTTGATGCATTAGAATAAGTTCATATCTAGACTAACTTTAATCTAGGAGCATGATTGCACTAGAGGTTGAGTTGCTCCCTCTGCTTGTATTTTTACTGTGTGGCTTTGCTTGCGGGTATTCGGTAGAGCCCTGCTCCCTTGCCCATGTGGTTTGTTTGCTTGATAGCATGATTTCATTTTCTTCTGTATGATTGCAGTTTACTGTATATTGCTTGATAGCATGTTGTTTATTTCAGTATGATTACTGTTATCCATTCTGGCTTGAGGTTGAGATGAGCTTGTGGAGGCTGAAGCCCCACACACATTTCCTCCCTCACTTGCATTGCATGCATTTTACTGTTAAGCTGATGCTTTGTCTGTTTTGGTGTATCATTGACATGATCCCTTAGGACTCTCATTTCCTTTGATAAGGAATTGATGATAGAATTTTAGGTTGAAACCTATGCATGACAACTTCTAGGAGTTCCCTGTTCAAACCTCAACCATAGGATGAATCCTTGGCATGACAACAGTAGGACTTAATAGTCTCCCTCCTAGTTGGGGCCTGTTCTTTTCTCATCTCAAAACAGTTTAAGATACAGTAATCATGAATGATTTCTTTCGTACGTTACGAGCCTTAAGCTATCTGAGAAAGGATTATGGGAGAGTTTCTTTTCCACAGTCTGGATGTTTAGTATGGTACCCTTTGGGTGACATGCGACGCATTCACTCTCAGGTCATAGTCCCTAGTGCGATTGAAATTGCAAACACAATAAAAAACACTTCTTTCGTAAAAGACAGGAAATAAACCGTAGTGTCCCGAACTACGTAAGCTCTGATCTCTCATACCTGATGAGAGTACGTAGGCACAATACTGATTTATTGGCGAGCTACCTTCCCCCATAACCCGTCGTAGGTCGAACTACGTTGACTCTGATTTCTCCTTCTCTGATGAGAATACGTAGGCATAAAGTGTGACGCTTGGCCGAGTCATTTTTCTTTTCTTTTTAAGCCAGTCTTGATAGGTAGATAGATAACCAACCCGTCTAAGTAAACACAACAAGTGTGGATCCCGTCGAGTACGACGGACGTGAGGGGTGCTAATACCTTCCCCTTGCGTAACCGACTCCCGAACCTAGACAATGGTTGTGACGACCTTGTCTTACCCTTTTTCGTTAGGTTTTTCCGATCGTTTCCTTTCCCGCTCTGAGGGATAAATAACGAAAGGTGGCGACTCTTCTGTTTTGCCGGCACCTTATTTTCGCGCAAGCGATAACAACCATTAACTGAGCATGAGAAATTAATAAGTTTGAAAGTGCATTGATGACAATCAAAGCAGGTAAGCAGAACAGGAACTGTGACGACTGATCGAGTTAAATTAAGCTAACAGATGAAGTAACATGAACATGGTAATAACCAAAGATGAAGTCCTAACATGTTAACAAACATTTAGGGGTATGAATACAAGCATGTATCACAAATAATTACAAGTACATCAAGAGAAAAATTCATCTGCATCTGTCAAAACGATCATAGAAAGTACACAACTTGCACATAGTCAAAAGAGATGAAAAATTATGCAAACATGAAAATAAAAAATATGACATGAAAGTAGGCATCAAGATGAACATAATGCAAAAAGAATGGGTGAAAAATGATTAAAATTGAGAGAGATATGATGTTTTGAAGTTGGTATGAAAAATGACAAAATTAATCAAAAGAGTTGCCCTCCTCAGGGGTCGAACTCAGGCTTGCAAGGTGATAGGCGCGTTTTGGCATATGGTCTTACCACTGGGGTGGCTATATATCCATTTATGGAAGCCACCCCATAAATATATGAGGGTTATTTGAAAACCAGGTTGGGCAACTTGGAGGCAAAAACAAAGAAAAGATCCAAATACGTTTTGATACGCAACTCATTCAATACTTAACCAACTGGGGCGAAATTTTAATCAAAATTGCATAGAATTAAATGAGGAAGATGATGGTGGTTTCAGTTTTTCAAAATTCATCCTCCAATTAAAAACCCGATAGCAGGTGCTTTTGATTGTTTGAAAATGCAATTTGGTGTGAATCTCTCATACCAGCCAGTTTCAAATTCAACAAACCATATACACATATTACAAATGTACTGATGAATGGTTGTGGGAAAAAAGATAGATCCTAAACAGGTTGTGATCTAAAATGACATGTGAGTTGCAAGATTATCAAGTAAGAGGCATGATGAAGTCCAGTTTATGTTTTAATGCATTTCAACTCAAATAAATCACACACACAGCTCCCACATATGGTATTGGATGATTTCAATCAAAAGATAAGGTTCAAAATGGACTGGTGTGAAAAGTGATGATCAATGTGCAAGTGTGTATGTGTGAAAGGCATGGAAATGTGCAATTCATGTTACAGTTGGTTTTTCATCAAACTAAACGTACACACATCTCATATAAATGCTTATGAGGGATCCTAACACCTAAAACAGACTCAAGGCAAACTGTTATGAAAAATGACATGTCAAGTGTAGGCTTGTGTTTTGTGAGATGCATGATCATGTGCTAATTTAGTTCAAGACAGTTTCAAGTCATTTCAATCACACACACACATTGCATATAAGATATAAGATGAGATTGAACACAATTTATAGCTTACATCTAGCTGTTGTGAAATGTGATGTTTCATGTGCAATTGTGTTTGTGAAAGTGCATGAACATGTACAGATTTTGTTCAAAACAGTTGCAAGTCATTTTAATCACACACATACACACACACACATTGTATTCATGATATAAAATGAGTTTGAATCAAAACATGTGGTTAAAACTGGCTGTGGAAGAATATGGTGTTTCATGTGCAAGCTTGATGTGTGTGAAATGCAGCAGAATGTGAGGTTCAAATCCAAAACAGTTTTAAGTCATTCTAGCCATACATACACAATACATACATGATATAAGATGAGATAGAACACCATTTGTAGCTTAAAACTAGTTGTCATGAAAAGTGGTACTCAATGTGCAATTGTGGCATAAATGTGAGGCATGAGATATGAAGTTCTAGTTCTATGCATATTCTGACCTAATTAATCACACACACAACATCTATACATGATTTTGAGTGAGTGCCAACAAAAATTAGGCTTCAAAATAGCTTGTACTTAGAAGTGGTATGCTAGCTGCAAATCTGGTATTTGTAGTGCAATGTGAGTTATGTATCTTAAATCCAGCCAGTTATACATTGTGCCAATTACATACACATACCATAAGATGCTTTTGAATGATGTTTACACTACAGCCATGGATAAAAAACAGTCTACAGTGAAAAGTGATGAGCAGATTACAAGGACTGTGAGCATACTACATTTTTTAAGCTAGTGACCAATTCAAGCATGTTACAATCAGACACATGGTTCATACATAATTCAGACATCATGTATATGACAATCATACATCAAAAAGTTTGTTTATGCAGCAAAACATCAACTAATACATGGAGTTAACAATGAGAATCATGAAAGTTTGAAACATGCTTTTTGGAAAGGGAAAGCAAACAGATGAGAATCAAGTGATGCAGACCATACATACATGTTACAAATGTATAAACAGATGTCAATGAACTCAATTTTGAACACCTTCTGTCCTAAAAACTACAAGTGGCACATTCATGGCAATGATGTACAACACATAGCATTCATGAGTGAAAACACAAACCAGATGCCATTAACTCAAACCA
Source organism: Lathyrus sativus (assembly GCA_963859935.3). NCBI lineage: Eukaryota > Viridiplantae > Streptophyta > Magnoliopsida > Fabales > Fabaceae > Lathyrus > Lathyrus sativus. The sequence goes on along the minus strand of CAWUDS030002219.1, from coordinate 4,538,493 downwards.
ATCACACTTACCTACCATGATTATGATTTCAAATATAATTCAAGTTAACAAGGAACTATTCTTCAAATGTGACAGAAATTTGGCATGAAACATACACATGACAAGTTTTTCACACAATGAACTCAAAGTGCCAAATCATGAAATTATTATGCAAAGCAAGAATGAAGTGTTTACATACCTCTAGTAGACTGTATTGAGCAAGTTTAAACTCCAAGAAACCCAGAGGAACTTCAAATGCTCCTAACCTTTAAGAGATTTCTTCCTTGTGAAGTAAGAAAGCAAACTTCAAGACAGTTGGAGAAATAAACTCCACCAATGATCCTCAATGCTTTGGACAATTGAGAAATGATATATGTGAGGTTTTAGAGTGATTAAAACACCAAGGAAGTGTATGGAACAAGATTTGGCAGATTTTGTGGCTTTTGGTCAAAGTAACTTGGTGTGGAAGTTGAATTTTTGAATGGTGAGGTTTTTGAATGGTTTAAGGTCTTGGACACCTTCTATACCATATTTAGATATTGTGTGGATGATTGTTGGGGTGTTTGAATGGGGAGAAATGAATTTGGCAGCCTTGGTAGCAAGACAGATTTTTGGTGTTCTTTGTGAAAATGAGATTTTGTGATTTTTGAAGCAAGGAGTGGAAATAGTGAAAGCTTTCAATTTCTATGGTTTTTAGAATTTATATTATGTAGGAAATGAAGTGGTGAGGGTTCTATTTATAGGCAAGGAAGTGGCTTGGGGCAGATTTGGAGGTTTCTTCACTTTGAAGAAAGGTTTTGGATTTTTGATTAAACCTCCACAAGAGGGTTTTCTTGACTGATAGGCAAGCCTCAATAGTTAAGAAAAAATGATGAATTAGTGTGGCTAACTGCAGGCTATAGATGTAGTTTGAGGGCTGTGGCAGAATTGCTTTACACCTCATGCTTACTTTTTCACTTTTGAATGCAAGTTGCAAACCAACTTGCAAGGCAACTTGCAAAGCTTGGCTTTTGGAGTTATTCTGCATAGTTCCTTTGTTTTTCATTTTACAAACTCCTCACATATCAGAGACAACATGGTTTACCAGCTGAGTTTGGTCAATTTTGATGAAAGAATGAATTTTTTAATTTTGACAATGTGGGACTAAAGTGAAAAACCCTCAACTTGCCATAACCATAACTTTCAGCTCACAAATCCTTTTGAGATGTGCTAGTACTTTTTAGAAAGCCCTCAAATAGCTATAAAACATTCATGTTTTCATGAGTTTCAATTTCCCAAAGGAACTTGGTCACAAAGTCTCTAAAAGTTGCTAGAAAATGAACTTAAAAGTGAAATTTCTCTAAGTCTTTTTCCCTTCTAGAAATGAATTTGATCATAACTCCAAATCTATGCATTTTCTGATCATGGACCACTTAGGGACTTTTTTAGGATTGGTCAAGAGCTTCCAAATGATCTTTGAACCAACTCAATTGGATGTGTGGTTAAGGAGTTATGGTTTAGCCCCTTTCAAAACCCTAATTTCCCGATTTTTTGATTACTCCTTCATCCTTGATCCAATGATCATGAAAATTGATATGCAAGTCCAATATGACATAAGGAACAATTTTGTTTCACAACTTGAAGTCCAATTCCTAAAATTTGAAGAGTTGACTTTTTAGTCAACCGTACGATCGATCGGTGACTACCGAGTCGTCTGTTGACACTCTGGACCTTCTGAGACTTTGAAACTTCTTAGATGAACTTTATTAAGCTATATGAACTTCATGAATCATAATCCCATCATTAAAACACCTTCCAACATCAAATTCAAACTACAGTTGACTTTTACTAGTCAAAAAACCCTAATCGGGGCCCCTTGACTGCACTGTTCTTGATTCTGGGGTAACAACCTCAAATTGGATTCTCAATTGAAATTATATGATACCCTTAATCTTGTTTCATGATTGAATCAGCTTAAAACTTGGATTAATCACAAACCCTGAAGCTTCGATTTGACTGTACAAAACCCTGATTCATTTGTAATTTGACAAAGACAAACTTGCACTGGGTTAGAGTTAGATAATTCATGAGTATGCTAAAATGATAATGAGAATCTAATGGGTCAAAATTTGGGGTGCAACACTATACATGTTATTTTATGAAATATATTTATAGTTTATATATTATTTCAATTCTATTTTCTTTTAGGAATTTATAATATTATTTTCTTCTATAGTGTTAGAACATGTTATTTTTTTAGAAGTTGAATTCCATTTCCCTTTTGTTATTGGGCGTTTATTTCACTTCACCTGTTCTGTTCGATGACGAGACCTCTATTGTTTTTCTGTCAAATTATTGATGAGAAATGATGGATCTAAGACCGACTTTCTCTCCTCTTTCTCATTTTCGACTTTATGTCATTTTCATCTGTTTTGGGTTGATGACGAGACCTCCGTAAATTATTACCAGTAAAATTATTGATGAATAATGTTGGATCTGAGATCACCTTCTTTCTCTCCTCATTTCCCTTCATCTTTTGACTTTATTTTGACTTTTGGTGATCGATGAAGTCTTGTATCCGCAAGACAAGATCCCACTGTTTTTGGTCCGTGCGACATGATTCAATTGGAGAACGATCCTCAATATCATTTCTCTATCTTGTCCATAGCACGGAAATCAATACGCGACCTCTTAAAGTTTGACTTCCCTTATAAGTCAAGCTGTGACGGTTTAGCGTCACATTGGTCCCGATTCGAAGCATCATCAAGGATCAAAAGAGGAGAAGATTGGAATGGATCTTGCACACAATGTCAAGGGTCAACAGAACCACTTCGTTCGGTAACATCTTTCTAATTCAAGTCTTTTAATCAACCACCGAGTGTTGTGAGTTCTAAGCAATAGATACGTGGGAAATGATGAGTGGGGGGCCTCCTCTCATTTGTCTAGAGTGTTTAGTGTATGCCCTTTGGGTAATATGCGACGCATTCGGTCCTACGCCTTAAGTTCTAGCGTGTGTGTCCCGAGTTCCTTCACGTTTAGGTGTGTCTTGGCCTAGTTCCTCTTTTCTCTCGCCCCCGTGCGATCGAAACCCTTTTTATCTCGCCCCCGTGCGATTGAGACTCCTTTCTCTCGCATCCTGGCGATTGAGATCCCCTCTCTTGCCTCTGTGCAATCGAGACCCCCTTTTCTCTCGCCTCCGTGCGATCGATACCGTTTTCCATAGTTAGTCGAACTACGACTCCTCTGATCTCTCATATCTGTTGAGAATATGTAGGCATAGGATTACGTTAATCCTAGCGAGCACTTTTCCCTCTTCCCTTTAGGTAACTCGTAACTTTAAACCAATGACATACTACGTCCGTTCTACCGCAAACAGGTAATGCCTAAGTCTCCAATGGTCGAGCAGCAATACACCTAACTGCTATAATGCGTACACTAGTATCGTCTACCTTTTCTCTCGCCATCGTGTGATTGAGAACACCCTGTTTACCCGTAGTTAGCCTTAACTACGTTTTGCTTTGATTTCTCATACCAGATGAGAATATGTAGGCACAAGACGCGATGTCTTGGCGAGCAATCCCCCCCGTAGTTTCCCGAACTACGTTGACTCTGACTTTTCCATTGCACGAGGGAATACATAGGCATAGAGCGGCGATGCTCTACTGAGTCAGTTCTTTCTGTTTTAGCTTTAGCATCCGTAGATAGTTTGTTCTTCACCCATAGACTAGACAACAAGCATGGACCCCGTCGATTACAACGGACGTGAGGGGTGCTAATACCTTCCCCTTGCGTAACCGACTCTCGAACCCGAGATATGGTTGCGATGACCTGTCTTATTTCCTTTTTGTTAGGTTTTCTTCGATCGCTTCCTTTCCTTCTCTTTGGGATAAATAACAAACAGTGACGACTCTTCTGTCTTCCGCCGGCCCCTCTTCGCAGCGATACGACAGCTGGCGAGTCTGCTGGGGACATTCCCATCCCCTATGTGAGTCAATCCTAGCGTTTGTTTGCTTGTCTTTGGATGTGTATATATTTGTGTGTTGTATTTTGTATATTGTTGTATTTACATTTTCCGTACTATATTATTATTTGTTGTTGTTGTGCTGTTAGATGGTTGTTCCTTTGAGTGATAAGCCAAAACCCAGGCTTGAGGATACACATAGCATTAGAGTGGAAAGTAGTGAGGACCTGTATGTTAGGCATGCACTAGTCCTTGCAAAAATTTGCGTTCAGACGAGGTTTTCTGTTGAAGACATCCTATTCCGTACATTGGTCAGAAAAGGGTGTTGGATCTGAAAGCTGTCGACTCTGGAGACCGATCACTTAGGAGTCAGCTAAGTGAGGTCGCTTCATTTGACTATGATGCCAAACCAGAAATGGTGAACGTATCATCATTTCTTGAAAGTCTGTGACACTGAAAACCGCATAGGACGCCGAACCTTATTAGAGATTAGTCCTAAGAACTCTCAGACTGTTGAGTTTATGAGAAGATGTCACTTGTTGGAGGAAAAGCTTGACGCCCTAATGAGTCAGGATACTCTCAATTTGAATGCTTCGAGCATGTGTTTGGTACCAGGTCTTGTGATGCCTCCGAAGTTCAGGACACCAAATTTTGAGAAGTACAAAGGAGATAGTTGTCCGAAGCAGCATTTGGTGATGTTTTGTAGGAGATTGACCTCATATGTCTATGATGACAAGCCTATGATTCACTGTTTCCAAGACAGTCTAAGTGAGGCATCGTTGAGTTGGTACATACAGTTGGAGAGTGGTTACATCCGTTCATGGTCAGATTTAGCTAATGCCTTTGTGAAGCAGTACAATTACAATCGCGACATGACCCCCAGCCGCATGCAGTTGCAGGAATTATCTCAGGCAGACAAAGAATCTTTCAGAGCGTACGTGCAGAGATGGAGAGAGTTAGCTGCTCGTGTTCAACCACCACTTTTGGACAGAGAATTAGTTGACCTGTTCGTGGATACGTTGCAAGGCCATTACTTTGATAAGATGATTGGTAGTAAGGTAGTGAACTTTTCTGTCTTGGTGATAGCGGGATAACGTATTGAGAGCGGAATCAAGATTGGAAAGATTTGAGACATCTCAGATGGCTCTTTTTTTGAAAGCGAATCAATTGTCATCTCTAAAGAGGAATGGGAGAAAGAAAGTAATGCTATCCTGGAATCTCCATTACCTCAGATTCAATTTTCAGACGCTTCGAGTGTTCATAGTCAGCAACCTGTTGGGTCTGTGTATCAGATATCTGCTCCCCTACAGAGTCAACATTCATACCGTCATCAGCCGTGTTAGCACGCCCGAAGAAGACCAAGGAAGCCAGAGAGGCATTTCACTCAGCTGCCGTTATCGTACAGTCAGATATTGCCAGTCTTGATCAGAGGTAGATTGATAGTGCCGAAGAAGATTAATCCAGAGATTCCTCCACATCCGCCAGGTTCTGATGCCAACGCCCGCTGTGAGTACCATGATAGGGCACTGGGGCATTCAACCGAAGACTGTAAGAGCTTAAGATCAAGGTTCAGACTCTGCTTGACTCCAACATGTTCTCTATCACACCTCAGGGTATTCAGATCAACGATCCTCCTTTATCCAGTTATGTGGGTTCAACTGTTAATGTTATGGGGGAATGCACCGAGAGCAAATGTTCAGAAGAGTATCAGACTGACTTCGACGAGCAATTCTAAAGATGGCTGGTTCAATAGCAAATCAAGACTTGAAAGCCCAATTCCCTGAAGTTGGCAGTTCTTTTTATCATGTCATTTTCTTGCCTTTGTAGTTTCTTTTCTGTTAAAGTGCGAACTTATTTGCAAATCTTATTTGTAGAACTTGTCTGTTTTCAATTGGTAATGATAATGAAATGAATATGCATGTTTTGATCAAATCCATTCATGTTCACTCAATTCTTTTTATTGATGTCAAAACGCTTGTTTAAGCGGAATCCGAGGGAGGATGACGAAATTGAAAGACGCGAGCTCCGATTGTATGCTTTTGAATAAAACCTCTGCTGATGATGTACAGGGCATTGTTTCAAAATCCCTAAACACCGGAGATATAAGGATGATAATCCCTTGTCAACCCCATTGAGCCTAGTAGTAGGAGTTTCTTTCTGAAAACGAAAAACCCTCAATCTTAACCTGGGGCAGGGAAGGTGTCAGTTGATTCGACCAAACATCCAAATTGCGAAAGGAGTGTTCTCGTTCGAGGATCAATCACACCTGTAGAGGTCGTACCTAAAAAAGCCGAAGAGTGAAATAATCACAATCCTTTCAACAAGTCAGACCAGCCGGTGTCACACGATTTGTTCCAAAAAAGAAAAGAAAAAAATAAAAAGCCTGCTAAGTCGACAACTTGAAAACAAGTGGCTTAGGCAAAATTAGGGCATCTCGCTGGACATCCAAATTAGAAAAGATAATCAAAAGAGTCAGTCTAGGCAAAAATAGGGAATGAATGATGACGAAAAACAAGTCGTGTGATTCTGGGCACCAAAGACAAAGCGAGTGACTGTCACTCCGAAAAACTTGTGGTTTCTCGAATCACCATTCCTGTCGTTTAACCTTTGAGAGGTGAGCGCTTGTGTCGAATTAGCTGAATATAGGATTGGAGAACATCAAGGAGAGTGGGTGGGTTTAAACAGAACTTCGAGCCTGATATCTTTTCTTTCAAACCGTGAACCTGACCACGTTACAACCATCAAAAGACCTAATTGAAGCAGGTTTGTTTCGAAAGCATACTTCGGTAAAGATCGCGATGAAACTGAATCCTAAAAAGAATTTTCTTACCCTATGGGTATTGATATTGACATTCTGATAAGTGATTCATTCACTATTGTTGCACCCCAAAATTTGCCCAACCTTTTCCTTCTTGTTTTTGCATTAGCATAACATCATCATAACATCGTCATAACATTATCATAGCTTTGCATTAGCATTTATGCAGGGGATCAAGTGTGATATACATCGAGAGAGGCCTATCTAGAGGTTTTATTCGAGCTTGAAGGATCACTAAAGTCACCAGGAAGTGGTTCATGCCCTTGAGAAGTTCAGATGCTTGTGTGGGGTTCATCTTGGGAAACTATGATTACAGGTCATAAAATTACAGGTCAAGTTCAATACTTTGCATAACTCAAATGGACTTTTTTCCAATGTGAAGGTTGCTCCAAATGGGGTCATTTGGTCAACTAAACCTCAAGGTTTTAATGGGCTAGCTCATGGTTGAAGATTGAAGAAAGTGATTTTGGTGAAAACATGTGAAATGGCCTAGTTTGGTATTTTGTCAAAATTTAACCAAACCAATCCATATTTGTACTCATTTTGAATGGAAATCATGTTTTAAGAACAATGACATTATTACATTTTTCATTTGAGGATTTTATCATGGCCTATTTCGAGATTTCTTACAATTCAAGTAACATAATGGATCTTGGGCTTGGGCTTAGAAACAAGGAACTATTGTGGGCCTTAAACCTTCCTTATGATGCAAGGAATATAAAAACTAAAAATCAAGGCATTTGCATTCTTCTTCCGCCATTTTTCCATTTTCCCACAATTTTCTACATTTGAAAAAATTGATTTTTCAATTCCTTTTTCTCTCCACTTTTTTGATCTTTTCTCATTGCAAATACATTCAATATACTCCTGTCGCTACCACGAAAATAAGGTGCCGGAAAAACAGAAGAGTCGCCACCTTTCGTTATTTATCCCTCGGAGCGGGAAAGGAAACGATCGGAGAAACCTGACGAAAAGGTATAAGACAAGGTCATCGCAACCATTGTCTGGGTTCGGGAGTCGGTTACGCAAGGGGAAGGTATTAGCACCCTTCACGTCCATCGTACTCGATGGGATCCATGCTTGTTGTGTTTTATCTGACGGGTTGGTTTCATCTATCTACCTATCAAGGCCTGG
>CAWUDS030002219.1:4487090-4530122 GCA_963859935.3 Lathyrus sativus | reverse complement strand
ACTCAATACCCAGCATGGGTAATTCCCGCAGAGTACAACCAAGTCGTCTTTGGTTCAGAAGGATTATCCCCGCGCAGGATTGTTTTTCCTTCTCCCAGCAGTTTGTTTTTCCTCCGACAGGTTGAACATCCTCATCAGAGTTCGTAATTTCAAGCTTGTGAGCTGTTCCCCCAACATGAGGGTTATCCCCAGCGGAGTTGGTTTCACCCGTTCCAGCATTTATTTTGTTGGAGTATGTTTGTGATACCTGGTCATCCCCAGCGGATTGGGTCTTGTCTTCGGCATTTATTTTGCTGAAGCGCCTCTTGGCATCTTTGCATTTTGCATATATCATCATATTTGCATCCACCCAAACGCGTAGCATTTCCATGCCGCATGAGCATTACGTCATTGTCAAACATATGCATTTTGAAACATAAGCCAGTTTGGTTTCAGGTGTTATCCCTTGCAGAGGAGTGGGATTCTTGTTCAGAAGGATATCTAGATATCCAAATTCTTGGCGTGAGATAGGTGATGATAATGTTCGTCCCCTAATAGGGTTGCTTGTTAAGTAACTTGTTGTCCTCAGTAAGATCATTCTCAGGTTGTTGTTACGTCAGCATTAGAAGATTTCATGCCTTAAACCTTCGGGGTGTTACTAGTGATTTCCCAACAGAGTGGTGTGATTAAGTTTCTCGTATTTCCCAACAAAGTATTCTTTAGTTGTACCTGTATTGACAGTGATGTTTACCCGTGCTGACGGTGATTGTTCTCCATGTTGACGGAGTTGTACCTGTATTGACAGTGAGGTTTACCCGTGCTGACGGTGATTGTTCTCCGTGTTAACGGAGTTGTACCTGTATTGACAGTGAGGTTTACCCCGTGCTGACGGTGATTGTTCTCCGTGTTGACGGAGTTGTACCTGTATTGACAGTGATGTTTACCCGTGCTGACGGTGATTGTTCTCCGTGTTGACGGAAGTGTACCTGTGTTGACAGTGATGTTTCCCCGTGCTGACGGTGATTTTTGTCCGTGTTGACGGAATCGTACCTGTGATGGATAGAGATTGCGCCTGTGTTGACAGAGATTGTACCCATGCTGACGGTGATTGTTATCCTTATTGACAGAATTGCTCCCCTGTGTTGACAATGTTTGCTACCCGTGCTAACGGTGAGTGTTATCCGTATTGACGAATCGTACCTGTGGTTGACAGAGATTGTTACCTGTAATGGACAGAGATTGCGCCTGTGTTGACAAAGATTGTACCTGTGCTGACGGTGATTGTTATCTGTATTGACAGAGATTGTGCCTGTGTTGACTGAGATTGGCAAAGATTGTACCTGTGTTGACAGTGATGTTTACCCGTGCTGACGGTGATTGTTCTCCGTGTTGATGGAAGTGTACCTGTGTTGACAGTGATGTTTCCCCCGTGCTGACGGTGATTTTTGTCCGTGTTGACGGAATCGTACCTGTGATGGATAGAGATTACGCCTGTGTTGACAGAGATTGTACCCGTGCTGACGGTGATTGGTATCCGTATTGACAGAATTGCTCCCCTGTATTGACAGTGTTTGCTACCCGTGCTGACGGTGATTGTTATCTGTGTTGACAGAATTGTACCTGTGGTTGACAGAGATTATTACCTGTGGTTGACAGAGATTCTTACCTATGTTGACACTGATTATTACCTGTGATGGACAGAGATTGTACCTGTGATCGACAGTGAATTGTTACCTGTGACTGACAGAGATCGTACCTGCGTTGACAGTGATTGTTACCCGTATGGACGGAGTCGTTACCCGTGATTGACGGAGTTGTCCCAGTGAAATCGCCGTAGATTGTTATCCGTGTTGATATATTTGTCACCTGTGTTGACAATGATTATTGCCTGTGTTGATGGAAGTGTCACCTGTGTTGATAGTTATTGTTACCCGTATGGATGGAGTTATTATCCGTAATCGACGGATTGTCCCCAGTAGAGTTGTTACATGTGACTGACAAAGATCGTTATTCCGGTTATGGACTGAATTGTACCCATGTTGATGGAGTCCTTCCTCGTGTTGACGAAGTTTAGTCCAGTTGTGGACAGAGTTGTTCCTTGCAAAGTTAATTTGATGCCTGTGGCGTCACACAGGAGATTAATGTTGAGATCCCAAGTTTTATCAGATGATTGATCAGTTGTTGACGTAACAACTGGGTTCAGCACGACAGATGTTGTTCCCTAAGCAGTTTTTGCTGTGTATTTCTGCGGTTGGCAAATTTCCAGGTTTCTTGGTATTCAACCGTCTTCTACCTTTATTGTTTGAAGGTCGTCGCTCTTCACCCAGTCGGGTCCAAGCCGTTTGAATAAGGGCAGCTGTTGCACCCTAAAATTTGCCCAACCTTTTCTTACCTGGTTTATGTTTCATTGCATTATCATCTGCATAGTTGTATCATTTGCATATCATGAATCATTCATATAGCAGGGGATCAAATGTGATTCTTATCAAGAGAAGCCTAGCAAGAGGTCTCATTGAAGATTGAGGAGTGGTTATAGTCATCAGAAGGTGGTTTGATTGCCTAAGAGTTTAAATATTTAAGTGTGAATCTTCTCCTAACTTGAGGATCAACTGAAGACCATCAGAGGGTTGTGAAGTGTTGAATGTGAGAAGAGGATGTGTATGGATCTCATAGAATTCTAGAGGGCCATGGGAGAGTTTAATCAAGTCATTGTGTCAAATTCAAGAGCCACAGTTGAGGTGCAAGTAATTAGGGTTTCATCTGGATCAATTCTAGGTCAATTGGACAATTGAAGAGTATCAAGGCCTACTTTAGGGTTATGGAGTTCATGAAATGATATGTTAAGACACTTGTGGTGTTGTGCCAAGATCAAATCAAGAAGATTCAAGAGTGTGGGAAGTTGCTAAATTAGGGTTTCAGTGTAAAATCCCCTATTTAGTGCCTAACTTCAAGGCCACATAAGTCAAGATACAAGTTTCAAATGGATCTTTGGCCAACATCAAACTTGTAGATCATCTCAATACCTTTAATTTTAGTACTAGAAGTCCTCCATTGGATTTATAGAACTCAACTTATGGCCCAGACAAGTTACAAGTCCTCAGATGCCACTGAAATTTGTCTGTGAAAATCATATGACTTCAAAGCTATTTTTGACCTAGAAGGAGGTTTCACCTGAACTTTTGGCCAATATGAAAGTTGTTCCTCATGATCTTATCTTCTAAATTGTATTGTAAGTCTTCCATCGGATTTGTAGAACTCAAGTTATGAGGTTTACAAGTCAGGGGTATTTTGGGAAAGTGAGATTATAGGTCATTTTCAATCATAGGCCAAAATCTCCAACTTGCACTTGTCAAATGAAATTTTTTTCAACATGAAAGTTGTTCAAAATGGGGTTTTTAGGCTAGCCAAGAGGTCATGATGGTTTGTTTAAGCTCATAGCAAGAGTTGGTTTGAATTGGTTTCAAAAAGGGGAAAATTCAAATGTGTAAAGGAGGGAAAAATGCAATTTTGTGTTATAAGACCAAATCATGTCAAATGAGTACATTTTTCTGATTGGAAATCACATTTTAAAACACTTTGGCATTACCAGATTTTTGAGTTTAGGTCAAGATTTGTGAGTTGCCATTTGATTTCTTCAATTTGCAAGTCACATATCAAAATCCCTTACCAAAGCAATTCAAACACTCCTTTTGGTCTGAACACCATTCACAAGGGAATCTGCAAGTGAAAGGGAAGCTTCTAGAGCAATTCTCATGGCCAAAGCGTGACTGGTACAATGCACATGTGAGGGGGAAAAACAGAAATTTGGATTGGCTGGATTGGGCCTCAATTGAGTTGCTAAAGCCCATAGACATGTTCTATTTAAGTTCTTGAGTGATTTTAGAATCATTTTGGTGCAAGTTTCGTGGCTGAAGCAGAGATAGCAATCAAATTTTCAGAGCTGCAACTTCAAATCGTGTTTTGAGATTCAGACCAATTCAAGCCAATTGAAGGTTGAAACATCATCCTCTTGCATCCTTGAAAGATTCTGGAAGATTTTGGAGGTTGAGTCAAGCTCTAAGCATCTCTGTTAGTGGTTCTACATCAGGTTAGTAAACTTTAAATTTCCACATGAACTAGCATGATGTAGTTAGAATTGAACTTGTGGTTAGGATCTAGACAAGGTATAGATCGTTTTAGGATCAATTTGGAAGCAATTGGAGATGTTTGATCATGAGGTGCCATTTCTGTTTTAATTCGAGTAGATCTGATCTTAAGGCCATGACATGATTTGGATAGATCAATTTGATGTATGAAACATGAGGAACATTTCTATATCCTCAGTTTTGCAAATTGTGCTGATCAAATTGGATGTGTGTCTGAACATTGCTTCGAATTTGAAAATCCATGAGAGTTGAATAATATGGATAAGATATTTGAATTCCTGTTGAAATTCTGGAGAGATTGATGTAAGGATGAGTGATGTTGATCACCTGCAACCGTATGCTCACCGAAGAAGACAACCGGAGTCTTCTCTGGCCACCGTCTCTGATCTCACTCAGGCCAGGTTGAAGTTTGGAGAAAACGAGTCCATAGCCATTAGATCATGCTTGACCAAAGACTTTCCACCAGATCCTAGGGTGGTGTTTTAATCTGAGAGTGGAAAGTTTTTATCCAAAACGCAGGCGTTTCACTTAATGCGCTGGCAAGCTCTAGTGCATTAGATTGCTTGACCATCTCCAGATCCAATGGCTCATGTTTTATTCCTGCATTTCATTTCTTTTATTCATTTTTGTTTTATTTTAAATGCTTTATTGCTTCCAAAAATCATATTAAATTCATTCTTGATCAGAAAATTAATTTAAAAATACCTCCATGATCTTGAGAGAATTTGTGATTTTCTAAAATCAATAAAATGCATTTTCATGCATTTTTCAATTTAATTTGATTTTTCTTATTTTTGTTAATTCTTTTAATTTTTGCATATTTGACCATCTGTTTTGTGGAATTTTTTTCTTCCAATTGGTGATGAGTTTGGCTTTGATTTTTTAGTATGTGTTAGGGTAGACATGTATGTTCCCTTAGAAGTTTTGGTGGATTTTTAGAACAAAATTAGGTTCTGTTTTAGGTGTTGAGATTAGAACATTCCCAAACTTGTGGATCCCCTTGACCTATTTCACTTTAGGAATTGTTTAGATAACTTAGAAGTTGAATTAGGCTTCAATCGTTTCACATTAGTTTTTTCAAACATGTATGTTCCCCTAGGAATTTAATTAGAATTTTATAACTTTGTTTGCTATTTTTGTTAAATTTTGCAAGTTACTTGTGTTTGTGTTGTTCTCTCTTGAGTGCCTTTGCTTGTTTGGCTTGGTTGGTGACTTTGGAGCTTGCTTGGCTTGGAATCCTTTTTGGAAGTCTTCTGGACTTGATATAGATGATATGGCTTGAGGATTGGAGCTTGGAGTTGAAGTTTCTTTCTTTTAGGAGTTGTTTTTAGAAGCTTAGGAATTAGGGTTTTAAGAAGAGCCATTAGAGCTAGTTTTGATTTCTTCATCAAACATAGAATGCATTGTGTGCTTCTATCCATCCAATGATGTAAATTCCCTCTAGGGAAACTCCATCTCTCCTTTGGAGGGATGTGTGGTATGCCCATAGTTGAGTAAAACTTTGAGGATACCTTTCCATTTTAATGTTGGTACTTGATGATTTCCTTTGGTTTTCATTAAGTTTTCAACATTACAACCTTGATCTTAGTGATTATTCCCCTGCTTGGAGTATGCTTGCTAGAGCTTGAAGATGAAGTTTGATGAAGCTTGAGATAGAAGCTATCTTGAAGATGAAGTCTTGTTGTTGACTTTGCTGTCTTTTCAACTGTGCTGTTCAGAGCTTGTTGTTGCTGTCTGTTTGTAGGAGTTTGTTGCTGCTGCTTGGGTTGCCTCCTCTGTATCTTTTGTTTTTCTCTGTAATTTGTCTTTTTTCTTGTGTTGATTACCTTTAGGTTTGAGGTGGAGCTTGTCTCCTCTTGCCTATTGTTTTCTTCCTTGCCTCAATGGTACTGTTGCATAGCATGCATGTTTATTGTTTACTATTTACTGCTTGCTTTCTTTTGCTGTTTAACCCTAGGATCTCTGATTTCCTCTGTGCAAGAGGGAATTATGATAGACATTAGGTTTTGACCCATGCATGATAACTGTAGGTAGATTCCCCTGTCAACCATAGTTTTAGGGTGTCTCTCTCCTCCTCTCAAAACAATTCAAAAAACACAATAATAAGGTTAATTGAAGTCGTGCGTTACGAGCCTTAAGCTATCTGGGAAAAGGTTGTGGAGGGTCTCTCTCCAGTAATCTGGATGTTAGTGTGGTACCCTTTGGGTGACATACGAAACGTTCACTTCCTGGGTCATAGTCTCTAGTGCGACTGAGATTGCAAACATCCTAAAAAATAGTTCTTTCGTAAAAAATTCAAACAAACATTCAAACTCTGTTTTTGTCCTCTTGGACCTTTTAATCAGGAAACCCTTTTCAGAAGGAGATAAAAAACTGTCAGACAAACTTGTGTCTTCCGTAGCCCGAACTACGTTTGCTCTGATCTTTCATGCCTTATGAAAGTACGTAGGCACGAGATGCAAATCTCGGCGAGCAACCTTCCCCCCTTTAACCCGTAGTTAGGAGAACTACGTTGACTCTGATTTCTCGTTCCAGACGGGAATACGTAGGCATAAAGTGCGATACTTTGCCGAGTCATTTTCTTTTCTTTTTTAACCCAGACATGTAGAGTAGATATAATAACACACCCTTAGACAGAAAACAAGCGTGGATCCCGTCGAGTACGACGGACGTGAGGGGTGTTAATACCTTCCCCTTGCGTAACCGACTCCCGAATCCAGGATTTGGTTGCGATGACCATTCCTTTCCCTCTTTGCGTTAGGTTTACTCTGAGTGTTTCCTTTCCCTCTGTGGGATAAAAACGCACGGTGGCGACTCTTCTGTCATAGCCGGCGCCGATTTTCGTAGTAGCGACAGGTACGAACCTAACTAAGGAGACTAATGACAGAGAGCGCACAGGCCGAGACTTGAACGCCGCTTATACTTTTCTTGCCACTAAGAAGGAAGAGTTGGATAGGGCTTACTTGAGGATCTCCAAGTTTGAGTCGATATGGAATGCCACGCTCACTAACAACAAGGAGCGCGAGGACAGGTTAAAACTTTAGATCAGCAAGCTGAAGGCTCAGCTTAATGCCAAAGATGGGGAGATTGCAGCAGAAGCATCACTTAGACGAGACAGTGAGTACAGGTTGAATGAAGCGATCGCGAACTGAAGGATCTCAGGTTGAGAGCTGACTCCAAGAGACGCAGGCTTGAGGCATGTTTCAGGGAAGAAGCTTTGGAGGATCACGTTGATGGTCTACAGCATACTGTTAGCCAGCAGGATTTTCTTATTCAGGGACTACTTGCTATGGCCAGATCACCCCGAGACGTTGAGGCCTGTTAGAGGATTTCCGATCACGTCATCCTGCTTGACCTGTTTTGTCTATTTCTGTTGTAGTTTTTGTTGTTATTTGATGTATTTGACCATCGCCAGGCTTGTTGGTTGAGGTCTTTTCCTTATTTATACTCAGTTGTAGTTTGTACATTGCATGATGGCTTTTGATCTATATACGAGGAGTTGGTATTCTATGCTTGTCTGCAAGGTTCTCCGTTATTATGTTTTTCCTAGAAACTGGAATCGAGGGGCAAATTTCCCTTTTGCATAAATACATGTCTGCATTTTAGCATTTTTCTCGCATTTGCAGGTGCACTGGAACTGTTATCCTTATTTTCTCCTGTGGTTTACTAGTGTTTCAGGATTGCTGACGTGACAAATCACTCGTACGGTACCAGAGGAAACCAGAAAAGACTGATGGATCAGATGCAGGTAGAAATGTAAGAGATGAGAGAACGGATGGCACAGCTGATGGAAGTCATGCAAGGGGTTGCTAGGGGCTAGGCGCAACTTCAGACTTTGGTGCAACCTCTGATTGCGCGAGTTGATAGTGATGGTGTGTTACACGGTGGGATTGCTTCTAACCCTCCTCATATTGAAACTCCTCGGGCAGACAATTATATGCCAACCTTAGTCATCCCTACTGCTGGAGGGGGTGGTCACGCTGCTGGTGCTGGAAATGCGGCAGGTTTTAATCATGCTGGTTTTATTAATGGTGGTAATGGTAACGGAAACGGCTATGGTCTCGACACTACAGGTGTCATACATGGTAGCCTGGACCACACTTGGAATGAGGATAGGCAGGAGGATGTGTTTTCTCCAAGGATTATAACTGCTGAAGTACCTTCTGAGGCTGATAGAAGGATTAAGATGATCGAAGAGAAGATGAGGTCTCTTGAATGCCAAAACTCTATAGGGCTGGATATGTCTAATCTGGGGCTGATCCCAGGCTTGAGAGAGCCACCAAAGTTTAAGGTCCTCGATTTTGATAAGTACAAGGGAACCACTTACCCTAGGGTTCATCTGAGGTCTTATTATCGCAAGATGTCTGCGCATTCCGATGATGAGAAACTACTTATGCACTTCTTCCAAGATAGTCTATCCGGTCCATCGTTGGAATAATATATGAGCTTAGAGCCCGCTAATGTCCGTAGCTGGAGAGACCTAGCTGAAACTTTTGTAAGGCACTATCAGTACAACAATGACCTTGCTTCAAATAGAGTCCAACTGCAGAATCTTTCTCAGAAGAGCAATGAATGCTTTAAAGAGTATGCCCAGAGGTGGCGGGAGCTTGCTGCTAGGGTACAACCACCAATGGTAGAACGAGAACTTGTGGATATGTTTGTTGCTACTTTGCTAGGAGTGTACTATGAAAAGCTTATAATCAGTATGTCGGGAAGTTTTTCAGACTTAATAATCACTGGGGAAAGGGTTGAGAATGGAATTAAGTTAGGAAAGATCAATGCTGGTGAGATGCCTCAGCTGGAGGAGGAAACAAGAAAGTGTTCGGAAACAAAAGGCGAGAGGGAGATACTAATGTTGTATCCAGTTCAAGGGGAAGAAATAGAGGTCAGAATTGGAAACATCAGCAGATTGCCAGCATCACTATTCCAGCAGTTCAACAACCACAACAACAACAGCGTCAGCCACAACAACAACACGACCGCAACAGAATCAACAGGGGTACGGAAGATACCAAGATAGAGGTCGGGCAGCAAATAGGCATTTTGATATGCCTTCTATGCCTTACTCACAGTTATTGCAGGCTTTGCTACAGCTACAATTGATTCAGAAAAGGACTTTGGCTCCCTTGACTGGACCTTCTCCACCTGGGTACGATGCAAATGCTCGTTGTGAATTTCATTCGGGTGCTCCAGGACATAATATTGATAATTGTAAAGCCTTCAAACATAAGTGCAAGACATGATCGACAATAAGGCGGTCAATTTTTCTAATGATGTTCCAATGTGGTGCAGAATCCCATGCCGAATCATGGGCAGGCTGGGGTTAAAGCAATTATCAAGGAGGAGGTGTTGAATTTAGTGAGGGATGTTGATGAACTGAAAACACCCTTAAGCTTTGTGAAATCTAGATTGCTAAAAGGGGGGTTTCCCGGTTGTGCTGAGGACTGTGTTGAATGTTCTGTTGATCTTGAGAGAGGATGTGGATTGTTGAGAAGTTGTATCCAGGAGATGATAGATGATGGAGTTTTACAATTTGACCATTCTGTTAGAAGAGATTATGAGGATTTAGTGGCTGAAGAAAAGGATGAGATTGCGACAATCTCCAATCCCGTACAAGACTGTTACTATCTACGCTCCAAAGCCACCAAACGATAACTATCACCAAAGCAGGTCCCATGCGTTTGAGAGCACTAAGGCTATTCCGTGGAACTATGGAGCTGAAGTGTACTGTAATGGACAAAAGGTAAACTTGAATGATCCCCCTGTAAGTTCAGTTGACAATCTCGTGGGAGCCGGAGGTATTACTCGCAGTGGCCGAGTCTTTTCGTCGCCTGAGGTGATTGTTGATAAAGTGGACAAAGGAAAAGACCGGTAGTGGAGGAGACTTCTCAATCTGGGGAGAGAGAATCTTTGTTGAAAGACGCGGAGGAATTCATGAGGCTGATTCGGAAAAGCAATTACAAGATAGTTGATCACTTGCAGCAAACTCCTTCCAAAATATATATCCTGTCGTTGCTCCTTTTCTCTGAGGCGCATAGGAATGCATTGCTGAGAATACTAAACACTGCTTACGTGCCGCAGGAAATTTCAGTCAATCAACTTGAGGGAGTGGTGGCGCACGTAAACGCGGGAAATGGCTTAGGCTTACGGACTTGGATTTGACACCCAGAGGCAGAAATCATAATTGTGCGCTGCACATATCTTTAGAACGCCGAGGGACTTTCAGTCTCATGTGCTTGTGGATACAAGATCTTCTTTAACGTGCTTCCGAAGAAAGCTTTAATGAAGTTAGATATGAAGGGGCTGATTTGCACACCAAGTGACTTGGTGGTGCGTGCGTTTGATGGAACCCGGAGGTCTGCGTTTGGGGAGGTAACTTTGTCGATTCAGGTTGGACCTGAAGTCTTTGATGCAGTGTTTTACATCATGGATATCCAACCGACCTACAATTTTTTACTAGGTCGCCCATGGATTCATTCAGCAGGGGCTGTTACATCAACGCTGCATCAGAAGCTGAAATACATGGTTGGTGGTAGTGTTGTTACGGTATGCGGAGAGGAGGATATCATGGTCAACCATTTATCATCTTTTAAGTATGTTGAAGTGGATGGAGAGATCCATGAAACCCTCTGCCAAGCCTTCGAAGCGGTCAAGATTAAAGACAAGTCTCCTGTTGTGAGTAAAGAGCCTGAGGTGGCTATGTCTTCCTTTAAAGAAGCCCAAGCTGTGGTGCAAGCTGGTTCAACCCAAGGCTGGGGGCAGGTGATTGAAATACCTCAGAAGCAAGACAAATTCAATCTGGGGTATCGCCCATCGTCTTCACAAAGCACGCCTAAGTTTAAGGGGCCGATCAGGTTTACTAGTGGAGGTGTTTTCTTTGAGCAGATTAATGCATTTTCTGATGATGAAGTGGGAGACAGTGACTGTGATATGGATGCCTGGATCAAGCTCTGTATTCCGGGATAGAGCCTACGCAACTGGTCAATTGAAGAATTCATTCAAGTGACGACAGAACAATAATGCTTTGTTTTTCCAGCTATTGTACTACCCTATGCCCTACCCGGGGCATAGTGATGTTTTATTTCAGGGCCTTACTTGTTTATGTCTGAACATTGTTTATCAATTAATCAAAGGGCGTTTTCTCACTCAAATTTTGTGATCTCTGTTTTTCTTATTTTCACTCTTCACAATAAGATGGCAACGTGGTTTATATTTGTTTGCAAATTGTTTGAAACATTTAACCATTTTTATTACAGGATTCCTATTGCAGATGACACAGATTCAGAACCTCCTATGACTCGCTTCGACTTCGATCAACCGATATATCAAGCTGAAGAAGAGATTGATGAGGATGAATACTTGCCTGAAGAGTTGGCTAGACTTTTGAAACAAGAAGAGAAAATCATTCTGCCTCATCAAGAGGAAATTGAAGTTGTTAATCTGGGTTCTGAAGAAGTTGTCAGAAATGTTCGGATAGGGGCTACGCTACAGAGCGACATTAAGCAAAGACTGATCGAGATGCTTCGAGAGTATAGTGACATCTTTGCTTGGTCGTATGAGGATATGTCTGGGCTTGATACCGACATAGTGGTTCATCGCTTACCGTTGCGCGAGGAATGTCCGCTGGTCAAGCAGAAGCTTAGAAGAACAAGACCAGATATGGCAGAAAAATCAAAGAAGAGGTCCAAAAGCAATGGGACGCTGGATTTTTAGCCGTAACCACCTACCCTCCGTGGGTCGCCAACATAGTGCCTGTACCGAAGAAAGACGGTAAGGTGCGGATGTGTGTTGATTATCGGGATTTGAACAAGGCGAGCCCTAAAGATGACTTCCCGCTCCCTCACATTGACGTATTGGTCGACAATACGGCTCAATTTTCGGTGTTTTCCTTTATGGATGGTTTCTCGGGTTATAATCAGATAAAGATGGCACCAGAGGACATGGAGAAAACAACATTCATTACACCGTGGGGAACGTTTTGCTATAAGGTGATGCCTTTTGGCTTGAAAAACACCGGAGCAACATATCAGCGCACTATGACAACGCTCTTTCATGACATGATGCATAAAGAGATTGAGGTTTATGTTGATGATATGATTGCTAAGTCCCAAATGGAGGAAGAGCATCTGGTTAACTTGTTGAAGCTGTTTGAGAGGCTTAGAAAGTTCAGACTGAGGTTGAATCCAAATAAGTGCACTTTTGGTGTTCGGTCCGGAAAGTTATTGGGGTTTATTGTCAGCGAAAAAGGAATCGAGGTCGATCCTGCAAAGATAAAAGCCATACAAGACATGCCAGCGCCAAAAACAGAAAAAAAAGTCTGTGGTTTCCTGGGGAGATTGAACTACATTGCTCGGTTCATATCTCATCTCACAGCCACGTGTGAGCCAATGTTTAAATTGTTAAAGAAAGATCAGGCGGTCGTCTGGAATGAAAATTGTCAAAAAGCCTTCGATAAAATAAAAGAATACTTGCAGGAGCCTCCGATATTGATACCCCTAGTAGCTGGAAGACCTTTAATCATGTACTTAACGGTTCTGGAGAACAGTATGGGTTGTGTTCTCGGTCAGCATGACGAGACAAGAAGAAAGGAGCATGCGATTTATTATTTGAGTAAAAAGTTCACAGATTGTGAGTCTCGTTACTCAATGCTTGAGAAAACGTGTTGTGCAGTTGCTTGGGCTGCCAAACGTTTGAGACAATATATGCTCAATCACACAACCATGCTGATTTCGAAGATGGATCCGATTAAGTATGTCTTCGAGAAGCAAGCGCTCTCAGGAAGAATTTCCAGGTGGCAGATGGTACTGACAGAGTATGATATACAGTATGTTTCTCAGAAAGCCATCAAAGGAAGTGTTCTGTCAGAATACCTTGTTGAACAGCCAATCGAAGATTATCAACTGATGAAGTTTGAATTTCCTGACGAGGATATCATGTTCCTCAAAGTGAAAGATTGTGAAGAACCATTACACGGTGAAGGTCAAGAGAAGGATTCTCAGTGGCAAATGATATTCGATGGTGCTGTCAACTCCTATGGTAGTGGAATTGGGGCAATTATTACAACGCCTCATGACACTCACATCCCATTCACTGCCAGATTGACATTTCCAGTCACCAACAATGAAGCTGAGACGAAGCATGTATCATGGGTCTGGAAGAGGCTATTGATTTGAGAATCAAGAATTTGGATGTATATGGCGATTCAACGCTAGTGGTTAATCAAATCATGGGAGAATGGGAAACTCGTCAATCGAATCTAATTCCTTACAGAGATTATGCAAGGAGGTTGTTACCCTTCTTTGACATGGTAGAATTTCACCATGTGCCGCGAGCAGAGAATCAAATGGCCGATGCTTTGGCAATGCTATCTTCGATGTACAAAGTGAATTTCTGGAATGAGGCTCCCAGAATAGTCATTTCTCGCTTGGACAGACCCGCTTTCGTATTTGCCATTGAAGAGGCTGCTGATGGCAAGCCATGGTTTTACGATATACAGAATTTTCTCAAGAAGCAAGAGTATCCGCCAGGGGCTTCGGCCCAGGATAAGAAGACGCTGAGGAGGTTGTCTGGCAACTTTTACTTAAACCCAGATGGTGTACTTTACAGAAGGAACCATGATTTGGTGCTGTTGAGATGTGTGGATGAAAAAGAAGCAACGTTGCTTATGGAAGAAGTCCACGAAGGTACTTTTGGCACACATGCCGGTGGACATGCCATGTCTCGGAAACTATTACGAGTAGGGTATTATTGGCTAACTATGGAGTCAGATTGTTTCAAATTTGCGAAGAAATGCCATAAATGCCAGATTTATGCAGATAAGATACATGTACCGCCGTGCCCATTGAATGTTATGGCGTCCCCGTGGCCTTTCTCCATGTGGGGCATTGATATGATCGACAAGATTGAGCCCACCGCATCCAACGGTCACCGTTTCATCTTGGTAGCCATAGACTATTTCACCAAGTGGGTGGAGGCAGCCTCGTACGCCAATGTGACCAAGCAAGTGGTAGCAAGATTCATAAAGAAGGACATCATTTGCAGATATGGAATTCCCGAGCGAATCATTACCGATAATGGTTCGAATCTGAACAACAAAATGATGAAGGAGTTATGCAAGAACTTCAAGATTGAACATCACAACTCATTGCCCTATCGGTCGAAGATGAATGGCGCTGTTGAAGCAGCCAACAATAATATTAAAAAGATAGTACAAAAGATGGTTGTCACATACAAAGATTGGCATGAAATGTTGCCGTTTGCTCTTCACGGTTATCGTACGACGGTACACACATCAACCGGGGCAACTCCTTTCTCGCTAGTGTACGGTATGGAAGTTGTCCTACCGCTAGAGGTCGAGATTCCTTCTTTAAGAGTTCTGGTCGACGTGAAACTTGATGAGGCAGAATGGATAAAGAATCATTTGAATCAGCTTAGTCTGATGGATGAAAAGAGGCTAGCATCAATTGCGTATGGTCGTTTGTACCAGAGTCGGTTGAAGAAAGCTTACGATAAGAAGGTGCGCTCTCAAAGCTTTCAGACGGGCGATCTTGTGCTGAAAAAGATTCTCCCACCACAATCAGATCACAGGGGCAAATGGACTCCGAACTATGAAGGTCCATTTGTTGTACGAAAGGTTTTCTCTAGGGAGCCTTGTTGTTAGCCACCATGGATGGTGAGAATTTCACATCCCCTGTGAATGCAGACGCAGTTAAAAAAAATACTTTGCTTAAAAGAGATCTGCTGGACACAAAAAGAAAAGTCCAGGAAAAAATGGGGCATCCCGGCGAACCATAAAAAAGGAAAAATAGGTTCGGGCAAAAATTAGGGATAAAAATGAAAAGATGTAAACCCGCAAATTCGAAAACCTGGAAAGGTGACTTTGGCAAAAATGGGTATCCCGGTGAATCGAAAACCCGAAAGGGCGGTTCAGGCAAAAGTTAGGGATTAAAAAAGCAAATGACTGCGGTCTGTGTTGGAACTTCATTGCTTAGTGGATTGGGAGAAGCTGAGGGCTATTTTTTTATCCGAATTAATCTCTTCTGAAGATGAAGCGTCGAGAAAGCGTCGGAGTCAGGGGAGTCATAGAGGGATCATCTCATGGTGTTTGTCTGTGCCAAGTTGTTGACATTTTGTACACTTTTGTATATTTTTGTACATATCTGTATTTGTTTTTGTGTAGCTTCCTCTTTTCAGGAGTTGCATCTGTTGTAAAAACTTTGACTATTTACAGGCCATTTATCAATAAACATATACCATTCAGTACTTGACCTGTGTGCTTTGTCTGAACTTTTACTGTTTTGTTTGTGAAAACACCCAATGTTTTGATGAACTTGCGCTAACATAAACTTGCAGGCCTTGGCCAATAATTGTTAAAGCTTTGAATTAATTGAACAATGTCACGAATGATGACTAAGATGATTCCACTTGCGTAGAATATCTTGTCTGTTTGGTCAGTTTTGCAGGGTCGCTACCCTTGGGGCAAAAAGGTGTGGATGACGTTTGTTCTATCCTCAGCCAGAGTGTTACTTCCCTAATCAGTGAAGTTCGTACCTCTATCCCCAATAGAGTTGTATGTGGTTTGAGTGAGCAGGCAGCGTGTACGTGTTCCTTCGGCAGTTGATGCGCATTTAATCCCCGCAAGGTGCATGCTTGTATGTACTCCCCAGCGAGTAGTGATTGGATTTTCTCCCCACAGAGCAATCGGAAGCCTGGTTAGATTCATTCCCTGGCGGAGCAATTCCCAGCTGATGGAAAGGAGTGGTTGTTTCAGCAGATTTGTTCTCTTTTCATTAGCAGAATGAAGGAATGTTGTCACGTCGGTATTTTCTTTGCGGGAAGCCAACAAGAGCCCGTTTCTCGGCACAAGTCCAATGGTTATTGGCATGATCAAGTTTGTGCTCTATCCCCGGCAGAATTAGTGATTCTTTCAACAGGGTTATTATTTTTCTTGCCCCAGCAGGGTGGTCTCTACATCTCTAGCATTTATTTTGCTGATTCAGTTCCGTTGCATCTGCATGCGTGCATAGCATATACCCAAATGCGTAGCATTTCCATTTCGTATGCAGCATTACACCATTTTCAAACATATGCATGTGAAACATAAGCCAGGTTGTTATCTCTTTGTTTCAGGTGCATCTTCGGAGGTTTGATCTGTTCCCTTGGTATCCAGACCACGTGATCTCTCTTAGCCCGCGTGGTATCCAGACCCCGACTCATGCTATTCCCAGCAGTATCTTCGGATCTCAGTGGATTATGATAAGTATTTACAGTGAGTTTCTTTTATCCGTTGAGTGCCCAGACTCCGGTCCATTCCCAGTTGATAGGGTTCTCCTTTTTCCGTCGAGTGTCCAGACTCCGGTAAAGATGGGTGTGGTATATAGACCACGGTGATTGATATTATTGTGCTTTCTCTGTCGAGTACCCAGACTCCGGTAAAGACAGTGTGGTGTTTAGTTTTTTGATGGGTATATTTGTGATATTTTTCCTTCGTCCGTAGAGTATTCAGGCTCCGGTCAATTTTCGTTGAGCGTCCAGGCTCTGGTTTCTCTGTTGAGTACTCAAACTCCAGTATATTGTCAGTTCGTGACATATTGTTTTCCCGTTGAGTATCCAGACTCTAGTAAAGCCAGACCTTGGTAAGTTTTATGATAGTACTCCTTCTCCATTGAATATCCAGATTCCGGTGAATTTTTGACTTGTAATATTTGATTTGGTCCGTCGAGTATTCAGACTCCGGTCAATTTTTACGTTGAGCATCCAGGCTCTGGCTTCTCCGTTGAGTATCCAGGCTCCAGTGGTTTTGCAAATGATATATCCTTTTGTTCATTGAGTATTCAGGCTCTGGTCAATCTTGTGTTGAGCGTTCAGGCTCCGGTTTATACGTCGAGCGTTCAGGATCCGATCACTCTCGTTGAGCATTTAGGCTCCGGTTCATTGCGTCGAGCATCCAGGCTCCGGTTTATTTTCGTTGAACATTCAGGTTCCGATAGATTACGTTGAGTATCTAGACTCCGGCCAATTTCCAATATGTGGTGATTTCTCTTGTGCGTTGAGTATCCAGACTCCGACATTTGTTCCGTGATTCCAATTTCGTTGAGTATCCAGACTCCAATAAAATTCCAGTTTATGGTGTATTTCTTTGGTCCGTTGAGCATTCAGGCTTCGGTCAACCTTACGTTGAGCATCCAGGCTCCTGCTTCTCCATCGAGTATCCCGGCTCCGGTGAATTGGAAAATGATGTATCCTTTTGTTCGTTGAGCGTTCAGGCTCCGGTTTGTACGTCGAGCGTTCAGGCTCAGGTCAATCTTTCATTAAGTATCCAGGCTCCGATTATTACGTTGAGCGTTTAGGCTCCGACAAATCTCATTGATTCATTTTGTTCGTTGAATATCCAGATTCCGGCAATTTGAAGTATTCCCCTATTTTCAGGGTTTTCCCAAGCAGAGTTACTCGTTAAGTTTCTCTTTTCCCCAGCGGAATGTATTTGTAATCAGAGCAGTTGTCTCCGGGGTTTCTTGTTTGTAGACTTATTTTCTGCGATTGGAAAATTTTCGGGTTCTTTGGTATTCAACCGTATTTTACCTTGATTTTGTGAAATTAGTTCGCTTTTCACTCATTCAGGTCCAAGTCGTTTGAATAGGGGCAGCTGTTGCACCCCAAAATTTGCCCAACCTTTTCTTAACTTTGTTTATATTTCATTTCATCTCTTTCTAGCACTTGCATTGCATAGAATTTTTCATTGAACAGGGGATCAAGAGTTTGTGCATAGCAAGAGGAGTCCACTCAGAGGTTTGAGCCTAAGCAAGGGGTGTTACTCAGGTTTGAATGGTCATTAAGTCATCAAGAAGTGGGCAATGGTCTTATGAAAGAAAGGATGGATGTATGTGGGTTAACTCCTAACTTGGAGGCCGGTTCAAGATCATCAGAGGATTATGAACTCATGATTATGGATATAAGATGTTGAGAGAGCTCATTGAGTGCCTTGAGGGTCATTGTGGAGCTCATCCAAGTGTTTGTGCTAAGTGTGAAAGGTTACAGTTGAAGATGTTGCATCTAGGGTTCTCATCTGGTAAATCCTCAGTCAATTGTGAAATTGAAGGAGATTAAAACTAAATTCAAAGTATCTATGGTCATGGGATGTTGTGTTAAGATACATGAAACATCATTTCAAGTTCAATTCATCAAGGGTCAAGTGTGTGAGAAGTTACTAAATTAGGGTTCTCAGTGTAAAATCCCCTATTTAGTCCTCAACTTCAAGACCACCCATCTCAAGATACAAGTTTCATCTCAACTTTTGACCAACAAGAAACTTGTAGAGCATGTTCTTAGCTTTCTTTTGAGTACTAGAAATCCTTGATTGTATTTATAGAACTCAAGTTATGATGCAGACAAGTTACAGGTCATTAGATGAATGTGATTTTGATCAACAAAAGTCAACCAACTTCCAAGCCATTTTTGACCTAGAAGGATGTTTCTCCTCAACTTTTGGTGGTCATGAAAGTTGTAGGTCATGGTCTTAGATTTCCAAATAGTACTAGAAGTCTTTCATCTGATTTGTAAAACTCAAGCTATGAGGGTTACGAGTCAGGGGTATTTTGGGAAAGTGGGATTATAGGTCATAAAATTATAGGTCCATTTCACCATCTTGCACACTTCAAATGAAGATCTTTCCAACATCAAATGTGCTCCAAATGGTGTCATTTGTGCAACCAAACATTGAGAAGTCATGTATTAGGCTTGGAATGAAGAATTGATGGGTGAATTTTCATGAAAGAAAGCTTGAAAGGGAAAAATTGGAATTAATTCATTTTTGAACATTTTTGTGCAAGTGAGTACATATTTTGAGTGCAAAACATGTTTTAAACACATTAGAAATTTTATAATTTGAGTTTGATGTGTTTTGGGGAGCCATTTCCAAGCTTACTTCATCATGAAGTTACACAACCAATGTCAACCATTAAGATCAAAATAAGGGATAAATCCTAGCCATTCACACTCCATACACTCCCAGCAAGAATTTTGAGTCAATTTGGAGCCAAATTGGAGGGATTTTCGTGCACATGAGAGAGCTCCAAAATCAATTCCCATGGATTTTCAATTGGGCTCTACAAGCTACCATTGGGCTTTATTTCTATCAAGATCCATCACATATAAGATTTTGATCATGAACAACTTATCAGAACACGAAATTGGAGGAGAATTGGAGCTAGAGCATTTGGAAAAAGTGGTGAAATTTCAAAATTCAAATTCTGAGATACAAGCAGTTTCAAGCCAAATTGTGAATTACAAAAGCTTCATTGAGGATCACTGAACGTTTCTGGACAATTGTCTTCAAGCTTAAGCAAGAGTTGAAGGCTCAGTGGAAGTTCTCCACTAGGTATTTACAAATCAACCTTACACTCTGAATATGCCATGATTCATTTCCATTTTTGCATATTTGAGACATAGGAAACATGTAGATCGTTAATAACTAAAACGAACTGGCCTTTGTGATGATTGAGTTTATGAGCTCCAAACTGTTTGGACTTGGATTGGCTTGTTCTTGCATGTTTTTGCTTGATTGTTGGTGGATCTGTAACCTACGTAACCTCTAGATGATGTTTAAATCAAATTGAGTGAGTTTTGGTGAACTTTTGGTTTTGATGCACAAACTTGTTTGCTTCGGGTTGCTCTCATGCTGCATGACTAGTGATTTTTGATGCTGGATTTGAGATCCTCGTGATCTCTAGATGAATTTCCATATAAATTTTGTGCAAAACGGTTGAGATTTGGTTTGGCCGTGTGTTTTTGTTGGCTCACGGTGGCCGGAATGCGCGAGGAAGATGACTAGAATTGGTCTCCGGCCACCTCTGGTTTCCCTCCATGTTTTGTGAAGAAGATGATGATGTGTCATCTTGTGAGGCGCGTGATTTGCATACTTTTGATGTTAACGTCCAGGATTAAGACCTACGTTATGCCTCCTTTGACTTGTTGCATGCAATCTCATTTGAATTTGTCATTAATGTGCTGGCACCTTCGTTGCCTCCTGATTTGCTTACAAATTGATCATGTGTGCTTGATTGCTTTCCACCATAGTCCACAATTGACCGTGTCACACCTTATTGCCAGGTTTTTATTTTATTTTTGATTTTATGACTGGGCCTTGACCACGCTTGTTGTTCGCGCCCCCTGTTGGGCCCAAGCTCGTTTTACACTGCTTTTTATTGCTATTTGAACCATGTTTTTCCTATTTCCTTTATTTTCTTTTTTCGATTTTTTTCTTTTTTTCTGTTTTCAATTTAAATCAAATAAAATAGCTCCAATATTCTAAAAATTCACCAAAAATATTTTTTATAAACTTTGAGATGTCTAATATTTTTAGGATATTTTTATTTTATTTTTCAGTTTTATTTTCAATTAGAAAGAGAATTAAATATTGAAGTTGTTTTAATTGAATTGAATTGTGACATTGTTTGCTTTTGCATTTGTTTCTCTCATTCCTTTTTAATCCAATGAATGAAAATTGATCCTCATTGATCAATTTTTGAGGACCATTTTGCCCCTGTTTGTTGACTTTTTGGTTGACTTTTGTGGCTCTTCTTTTTGTCTTTGTTTCCCCCATCTCAAAGTGGTACATCTAAATGAATTGTTTCTTTTGATGGTGCTTTGAGGGGATATTTGCTTTGAGCTTTTGGCCTCCGGTTGCCAACATGTTTAGCTACCTTTTTCATTTTATTTGATTATTTTTGAACCATTTTCCTATTTTTAAGGTAACTTGCAAGTCAAGTTACCTCCAAGGTAGGTTCACACAGGTACCTTGACCTAGTTTGATTTGGATATGACATTTTTGGATCCCTTGAACCGTCAATTCATTTTATTTCATGTTTCTAACATGTTAAGGATGATTTTGGTTCAATTTTAGGTCATGATATTGTTTCTTCCTTGTTCATTTGTGTGTTTCTTTTTGAGCTTTCAACTTGAACTCCTGTGTGGTGTGTGTTTGCTTCCTTTGTGCTCTTACTTGCATTTCTTCTTTATTTGTTTTGATTTTGCTTTTTAGCTTTCTTATTTTCATCTCCCTTCTGTCCAATGACTTTGGAACCTCATTTAAGGTATCTTAGTCCCTCCTGAGGAGGTACTTGAAGTGTACCTAAGATGATGGATCCTTGAGGACTCTTTTGTGCTTTCTTTGCACTTGGTTTGTGATGCTCATGGTTGAGTACCTATTATGAGGCCCTTGTTGCCCTCATTTGGTCTCCCATCCTCACTTGGCTTTGGCTTTTGTTTTTCCATTCATTGTGGGTTAATTTTGTGGTGTGGTTGATGTTGCTTGACTTAGGTCATTTCATCCCACTTTAGGTGCATCTTTGTGTGGTTTGTTCTTGTTTGATTAATTTCTTCGTGTGCTCTTCTTCTTCTTTCTTTTCTTGCATTTACATATGCATGCTTGGTTGAGATGAGCTTGTGGAGGCTACTGCCCCACACTATTTTCCTCCCACTTTCATTCTATGTGTTGCATCTCATGTTTGCATGTTTGCATTTTCATTTGCACGTTACCTCTTCTTCTTCTTTGGTTTTTCTTTGCCATGTTCCCCATAATTTCTCTAACCTCTTGAGGTTATGATAGACATTAGGTGCCTAACCATGCATGATAACATTAGGTAGTTCCCTTTTAAAACTCAACTTTAGGTGTACTTTGCATGACAACTTTCAGGATTGATTAGTCTCCCATTAGTGTTCTTTCTTCTCTTCTCATCTTCAAACCTTCATAAAACACTTAATAAAGAATGAAAAGTGTTGTATGCTACAAGCCTTAAGCTATTTGGGAAATGATGATTGGGTGGTTGCCTCTCATTTGTCTAGAATGTTAGTATATGTCCTTTGGACGATATACGACGCATTCGCTCCTAAATCATAGTCTTTAGTGCAACATGAGTTACAAATCAAGTTCATAACACTTCTTCTCTAAAAAACACAAAAACACAAAAACCTTTTTCATCCTTCGGGATCTTAATCAGGAAAATCTTTTCAGATAAAAGAGTGTCGTTACCTCTTAGTTCTATCGTAAACGGTAACGCCTAAGTCTCCAATGGTCGAGCTGCATACACCAACTGCTAGAACTATTTGTTAACCCTACTCGGACTAAAAAACTTTTGAACCAACCTGTGGTCTTTTTAGCCCGAACTACATTCGCTCTCATCTTTCATACCAGATGAAAGTATGTAGGCATAAGACGCGATGTCTTAGCGAGAAACCTTCCCCCCTTTCTTTACCCGTAGTTGGTCGAACTACGTTGACTCTGACTTTCCCATTGCACGAGGGAGTACGTAGGCACAGAGCGACGATGCTCTGCCGAGTCACTTCTCTTTTATTTTTATTTTGTCCCTGAGCATTTAGCTAGATAGTATTAACACACCCTTTTAGATAGACAACAATGTGCGGATCCCGTCGAGTACGGCGGACGTGAGGGGTGCTAATACCTTCCCCTTGCGTAACCGACTCCCGAATCCAGACATGGTTGTGATGACCTTGTCTTTCCCTTTTTCTTTAGGTTTTTCTGATTGTTTCCTTTCCCTCTCTTTGGGATAAATAACGAAAGTGGCGACTCATCTGTTTTTTCCGCCGGTTGTTTTTCGCAGTTGCGACACAGACAAGCAAAATCAACAGGGAGGTGGTAACAACTAGACTTCCTGGGGATCCAGAGAGAAATAAAAAACCTTCCTTGGTGATTAAATAAAAAATAGAGGATTTCCTTATAGTGAAGAGTTCGAACGGGATCTTCAGGAAACAATTGGAGGTGTAGGTGACAAACAAAACATCCTAAGATACGCTAGGAATGCTGGTAACAACCAAACATTCTGAGATTCACCAGGGATACTAGTAACAACTAGTCATCTTGAGACAAACGATACAAATAATCATTGGACTTCTAAAAGGATATGGTAACAACCAAAACCGAGATGCCAATAACAATTAGACTTTAGACGATGCCAGTAAAGACAATACTGGACTTACTGGGGATAGGGAGACAACTCTAATCTACAACACTAGTAACAATTAAATTTTTGCATAGAACTCTAGTCAAAACATTACTAGACTTCAAATAGGGATAACCATCAACAATACCAATAACAATTGGATTTGAAACAACACCAGTCAAAACATTACTTTGTTTCAGGGGATTTCTAGTAACGACTAGGCCTCCAAGAGGATATGGTGACAACCAAACAGTGATACCAATAACCATTGGATTTAAACAATGCCAGTAACTACTGGACTTTCCGAGCTATAAGTATTTATCACAATAATACCTAAACCAGATAACTTGACAAAGTTAAGGTAACAACCCAAGGGTAAACCCGCGACAACAGGTCTGAAGCAAAGGAGTTCGGTAACGACCAAAGGATCTCAAAACGATATTCAGTAACCATCAGGGATGAAACACCCGACAGGTTCTTGACAAAGTAAAACGTCCAACCACATCCAGAACAAACCAAAACGAGAGGTATGCTAAAAATGCATATGCTAAAGGTATGATGCAAATGCAATGCTGAACGACTTGCATGGGAAGGTAACGAAAGATAGATAACGATCTATCACAGGGGAAACGAAAGAATCACACTGAATCCTAACGCTGGAGAACAGTCTTAATCTTATGGCGACTCTGCTGGGGAAATGATCCCTATTCTTGCAAATTTGCTGGAGAGAGGTCACAACTTCAATACAGCTGACGAGACTTTGTAGCGCGGCGGGATGGGAAAGAAATATCTATAGCCCATATTTCTGAAATGGTGGCATTACGGTTTCAACCGTTCTGTCCTCATGAGAGGAGTCTAAGTTTACACCGTCATGTCGCAATCAAAGTTACATTTTACTTGTTAATTTTCTTTAAAACGATTTTGTTTATTTCAGAAAAAAAAACTTTTGCTTTCAAAAAATCATTATTAATGAATAAGTGATATTTGCATAAAGAAGATAGAGCATAATAGAGCATAAACAAAGATTGGTCCAAATCTGATTTTATTCAAAGATGGAAACTTGCAAAAGGCAAAGTCCCATGGAACAATTACAATTTGGAAAAATGGCAATATAAGTAAAGGTTTACAAAAATCCAATGATCATCCAGTCTTAACTAGCTAAGAGTCGGTCTAAAATGCTACCTCTGACGAGAGTAGTAGAAAGTGACCCCTTCTTTGCCGATCTTCTGCAATAGTGACAACTCCTGATGCAGTGAAATGCCTTTGTTGCTCATTTTTTCCTAAGCTGCCTTTCTAGGTTTTCGACTTAGTGATCTTTTCTTTTCTTTTTTTTATCACTAATTTTTGCCTGGATCTCCTTCATAGGTTATGATCCACCGGGATACCCCCTTTTTGCCTAAGTCGCCTTTCTAGGTTTTCAACTTAGTGGGTTTTTTAGGCATAATATCTTCTTACTGCATCTGAATTCGCGAGATGAGGGAGATGTTCACCGTCCATCATCGTAAGAATAAGAGAGCCTTCAGAAAAGACTGTCTTCACAACAAACGGGCCATCGTAGTTTGACATCCATTTTCTACGCATGTCTTGATGTACTGGCAACATATTTCTGAGCACCAGTTCACCCTCTTTATACTCTTTGGCCTGGACTCTTTTATCGATGGCTTTCTTCATTCTCTTTTGGTAGAGCTGACTGCGGCACATTGTCGTCGTCCTCTTCTCGTCAATGAGATTCAGAGTATCGAACCTTTCTTTCACCCATTCAGCTTCTTCTAGCTTGGCTTCTATTAAGACCCTTAACGAAGGTATCTTAACCTCGATAGGCAGTACTGAGTCCATCCCGTCGACTAGGGAGAAAGGGGTTGCCCCTGTTGAAGTGCGCACATATGTTTTATATCCATGTAAAGCGAATGGTAGCATTTCATACCAATCTTTGTAAGTCACTACCATCTTCTGCACAATCTTTTTAATGTTCTTGTTTGCAGCTTCAACAACGCCATTCATCTTAGGCCGGTACGGAGAAGAGTTGTGATGTTTAATTTTGAAACTGTCACAGAGCTCTTTCATTGTTTTGTTGTTCATATTTGTCCCATTATCTGTAATGATCTGGTCAGGGATTCTGTAACGATAGATAATCTCCTTTTTGATGAACCGAGAAACCACTTGCTTGGTCACGTTGGCGTATGATGCATCTTCTACTCATTTGGTGAAGTAGTCGATAGCGACAAGGATGAATCGATGACTGTTAGATGCTTTAGGCTCAATCGCTCCGATCATATTGATGCCCGACATTGAGAACAACCAAGGCGATGTTAACACGTTCAGAGGATGTGGTGGCACGTGCACCTTGTCCGCGTAAATCTGGCATTTATGACATTTTTGGGCAAATAAGATGCATTCAATCTCCAAAGTTAACTAGTAATAACCAGCCCTCAAGATTTTCGTTTCCATGGCATGGCCGCTTGCATGAGTACGGAAGGTACCTTCATGAATTTCTGTCATCAACATGTCTGCTTCTCTTTTGTCAACACATCTGAGTAAGACCATGCCATGATTTCTTTTATACAGAACATTATTGCTAATGAAGAACATGGATGACAATCTTCGCACAACTCTCTTATCAATTCTAGAGGCATCAACCAGATACTCTTGATTCTGGAGGTAATTCTTGATGCTGTAGAACCTTAGATTTCCATCAGACTTGTCTTCAACTGTCATGATGTATGTTGGCGCAGTCTTTATTTCAATGTTGATCAAAGGAGCCTCGTTGACAAACTGGACCTTCCACATTGATGCTAGCGTGGCTAAAGCATCAACAATATAATTTTCAAACCTTGGGACGTGTCTGAAAGTGATCTCATCAAAATACTCGATCATCTCCAAAATGTAATCTTTGTAAGGAACTAGTTTCTCATCTCGGGTTTCCCATTCGCCCTTGAGCTGATAGATCACCAAGCCAGAGTCGCCAATTACTTCTAAAATTTTAATGTGAAGGTCAATGATAACTTCAAGACCTAATATTCAGGCTTCATAGTCAGCTATGTTGTTTGTACATTTAAATCACAGTCTGGAAGTAACAGCAGTGTGTCCTACGGTAGGATTTTCCAGAACAGTACCAGCACCGTGGCCTTTTTTTGTTGGAAGTAATGTCGAACATCATTTTCCAATGGGAGCCAGGTTCAGGACCCTCTTCAGGACCAGGTTCTTCTTTAGCTTTGTAAAGGGACATGCCATCTTCGCCGGGGAAGTCGAATTTGAGCGGCTGATAATCTTCAACAAACTGATCAGCAAGGTAATCTGACAAGACACTTCCTTTTATTGACTTTTGTGCAACATATTGGATGTCATACTCTGACAAGAGCATGTACCATCGTGCAAGTCTTCCTGTCTGAGCATGTTTCTTAAATATGTAATTTATTGGATCCATTTTGGATATCAATAAGTAGTGTGGCAAATCATGTACTACCTCAGGCATTTGGCCGCCCAAACCAACGCGTAACAAGCTTTTTCCAACGGAGAGTAACGACTCTCATAGTCGGTGAACTTCTTGCTCAAGTAGTAGATTACATGCTCTTTCTTCTCTGATTCATCTGTTTGGCCCAAGACACAACCCATTGATTCTTCAAGCACAGTCATGTACATGAAGAGAGGTCTTCCAAGCACATGAGGTATGAATATCGGAGGCTCCAAGAGGTATCCATTGATCTTCTCAAACGCCGATTGGAAATTCTCGTTCCACACAACCGCTTGATGTTTTCGTAACAACTTAAAGATTGGCGTGCAAGTAGGAGTCAAGTTGGAGATGAATATGGAAATATAGTTCATTATGCCAAAGAACCCTCTAACATGTTTCTCAGTTTGAGGTGCGGGCATTTCCTGGATGGCTCGTACCTTGTCGGGATCCACTTTGATTCCATGTTAACTAATAATAAAGTCGAGTAGTTTTCTAGATCTAACTCTAAAGGTACATTTGGCAGGGTTTAATCTCAACTGATACTTCTTGAGCCTTTTGAATAGATTCAATAGACGATCGAGGTGATCTTCTTTGCTCTGAGACTTGGCAATCATATTATCAACCTAGACCTAAATTTCTTAGTGCATCATGTCATGAAATAATGCCACCATGGCTCGTTGGTATGTGGTCCCAACAATTTTCAAACCAAAAGGCATAACCTTATAACAATAAGTGCCCCAGGGTGTGATGAAGGTTATCTTTTCCATATCAGCTGGGTCCATTTTTATCTGGTTATAGCTGGAGAAGCCATCCATGAATGAAAATACTGCGAAGCTGACTGCATTATCCACCAAAATGTCGATATGTGGTAGAGGAAAATCGTCGTTCGAACTGGATTTGTTCAGATCCCTGTAATCTACACACATTCTAACTTTACCATCCTTCTTTAGCACTGGCACAATGTTGGCCACCCATTCGAGGTATTTTAATACTGCTAAGAAGCCTACATCTATCTGCTTTTTGACCTCATCTCTGATCTTGAGAGCCATGTCGGGTCTGAACCTTTAAAGCTTCTGCTCAACCGGAGGACATTCAGAATTAAGAGGAAGCTTGTGAACCACAACGTCGACGTCCAGTCTAGGCATATCTTGGTAGGACCAAGCAAACAAATTGGTATACTCTTTGAGAAGCATTATCAATTTGTCTTTAACCTCTACCTCTTGTGATGCCCCAATCTTGACCTCTCTTTTCTCTTCTTCAGAGCTCAAGTTGATGACGTCAATCTGTTCTTTGTACTGTTGAAGATAAGCATCCTTGTACTCGGTCATTTTCATCAGTTCTTCAGGGATTTCAGAATCATCATCACCCTCGTCTTCAACTTGGAATACCGGTGAACCAAAGTCAGAAGGAACCGGATGATCATTGGATTTAGCGGGTGATAGAGGTTCTCTAGATGCGTTGAATGGGCTTAAAATGAGCAAACACACACAAAGAGATGCAGATGATGAATTCTTTTTAGGTTTTTGTTCAAAAAGGTTGCCAATTTTCCTTTTTTACAAAAAAGTGAAAATAATAAAAATGCAATGAACAACAAAATGGAGTTTAACAAAACACTTATTCATTGATTGATCTTTTTAATTGCAAAAGTGTGGCCCATACAAAAGGATCCATTGGCCCCGGGCACGAGCATGGATTTAAAACAAAGAAAATGCTAACAAGCAAAACAAACAAATTACTCGAAGAGCGGTAACATGACGGGAATTTCTACAGCCTCCCAGTTGCACAGAACGACTTCACCTTAGAACACCAAGTCGTCTATGCAGCTCACTTCACCGTCTTCTTCGATAGCATTCACTTGAACACCGCCACTTACGAAGATCTCCTTCAGGGTCTTCAGGCGCTTGCCGTTAACTTCTGATTCTTCATCCAGAGTTAGTTTGTAACCTAACCCTTCCCGATCATTCTTCACTCAAGAGTTGACTTTGATTACCTCTCCCCAACCTTGCGAAGTCCTTCCTTTATGGCATTTTTAGTACTCTGGGCGGAGGCGAAAGATGGACCGCGTGTAATGGCAGCGTCCTCAACCAACACAACATGTGCAATCTCTAATGCTTGGAAAGCTGTTTCTAATGCATCTTCATCAGCTTCAATGTATCAAAAAGAGGATAGATTGCTCACCATCAGGTCCTCTTCGCCGTGCACCACGACCAATTAATCCTCAGTAATAAACTTCATCTTTTGGTGTAATATAGATGTAACAGCGCCCGCTGCATGTATCCACGGCCTTCCCAACAGACAACTATACGCCGAATTTATGTCCATCATCTGGAAGGTGATTTCAAAGACTTGGGGACCCATCATAATCGGCAAATCAACCTCTCTTATTACAGTTCTCCTCGATCCATCGAAAGCCTTCACAATCAAAGATGTGGGTCTCATCTCAACTCCTTTATATGCCAACTTAGCTAATATTCTTTTGGGCATTACATTGAAGGATGACCCAGTGTCGGAAAGTACTCTGGCGAGTGTATCTTCTTCACACTTAACAGACACGTGTAAGGCACGATTGTACTTGCGACCCTCAGAGGTCAAGTCACTGCTGTCGAAGCTCATCGTATTACAAGCTGTGATGTTAGCAACGACAGAGTCAAATTTCCCCACAGTGATGTCTTTCGTTACATAGGCTTGTGTGAGTATCTTCAACAGAGCTTGTCGATGAGCAGGAGAACTCAGCAGTAACAACATAATCGAGATCTTAGATGGTGTCTGGTTGAGTTGGTCCGCTAACCGATAATCTCTTCGATGTATTATTCTAAAAAATTCTTCATCCTCCTCCTTTGGGACTTCTTTCCCTTTCGTTTTTTCAATGACACGCTCCTTGGAGATGGCCTCCTTAGGAACGGTTTCCTTAGGAATGGTAGTGGTTTGGGAACAGCGACAACTGCTTAAGGAATAGTACAATTTTCCCTGGGCTGATATATTTGACTACTACGGGTCATTTTGCTTGCCCCGAAAATGTTTATCACGTCCTCTTGCTTTCTTCCGGCTTTCATGTTGTACCAGGAGTAGTCGTAATTCCAAGATACAACTTTTGGATTAGGACCCGATCCCCTTCTTGGATCAAATATTGGTTTCGACTGGTCTGCAATTGGCGCAGGGTTGTTGTGAAACACAGGCCTGACAGCAGCGGGAGAACCAGACTTGCTATTCACAGTATTGAATACTGGCCTCTTTTCATATTTCTTGGGCAAATTGAATATTGGCTCAATTACCGAGTGTCGCAACTACGAAAAACACCCGGCGGAAAACAGAAGAGTCGCCACCTTTCATTATTTATACCACAGAGAGGGAAAGGAAACGATCGGAAAAACCTGACGAAAAAAGGAAAGACAAGGTCATCGCAACCAAGTCCTGGATTCGGGAGTCGGTTACGCAAGGGGAAGGTATTAGCACCCCTCACGTCCGTCGTACTCGACGGGATCCACGCTTGTTGTCTATCTAAGGGTGTGTTTACTATCTACGCTAAAGGCTTCAGGACAAAGAGAAACGAAAAGAGACTCGGTAGAGCATCGCCACTCTGTGCCTACGTAATCCCTCGTGGAATGGGAAAGTCAGAGTCAACGTAGTTCGGCTAACTACGGGAGAAAAGGGGGAAGGTTGCTCGCCAAGACATCGCATCTTGTGCCTACATACTTTCATCTGGTATGAAAGATCATAGCAAACGTAGTTCGGGCGGACACGAAACCACAGGTTGATTAAGTGTTTTAACCGAGTAGGGTTAAACCTTTGTTCTAGCAATTAGGGACAAAGCCTGTTTGCGATAGAACCGAAGCTTAAGAACACTCTTTTTTGGAAAAGATTTCCGATTAATCCCGATGGAAAAAAGTTTGAGTCTTGTTTAGTGTTTTTTAGTGAAGTGAATTAGTTTGATTTGTGATTCATGTTGCACTAAAGACTATGACATGGAAGCGAATGCGTCGTATATCGCCCCCAAACAAGACGTATACTAAACACTCCAGATAAGCGAGAGGAGACCCCTCGCTCATCATTACCCATGTAGCTTAAGGCTCGTAGCCAGCAACGTTTATCGCCTTTATTAGATGAGTTAGAATTGTTTTGAGATGAGAAGAGAGACACACGGAAGGTCTAAGGGAAACTCGGCCCTAACGTTGTCATGCAAAGTGATCCTAAAGTTTGGATTAAAAGGGGAAACATCTACCCTAATGTTAACATACTTGGATTGAGCACCTAATGTCTCTCCTACTCCCATCCTAAACGGAGGGACTAGGAATCCTATGGGGATCATGGCAAAAAGCACAAGAAGAACAAAGGAAGGATCAATCACAAGTAAAGAATGCAATCACGAAAATGCACATTTAGATGGTGGGAGGGAGGAAAAATGTGTGGGGCAGCAGCCGCCACAAGCGCGTCTCGACCTCAACAGCGATGCAAGAATGATGCAAACATGTGGATAAAAACAAGAGATGAAAGCAAATGAACATGCAAACAAATGCTCACTTCGAACCACATACACAAGCATGCAAACAATTGGAAAATGATCATACATGTCAATAAAATCATGATTAATCAACCATAAACAGTGACAATATCCAAAATATTTCAATCCTAGTGCATCACACTGATCTATGATGATTCGAATCGAAACGGTATGCAAACAAGCAAGCAAAACAGCAAATGTGACATTCTGGAACAGTGTTAATCGGTTAACCCCTAGGGTTAATCGGTTAACACCTTAAAAAGTTCAGAAAATATGGAATTTTGAACAGGTTAATCGGTTAACCATATGCGTTAACCGATTAACACTGTTAACGTTTGGAAATTTTTTGAAAGTTTGAAATGGTTAACCGGTTAACTATATAGGTTAACCGATTAACACTGCACCAGAAGCTAAAAACAGCAGCAAAAAATCACTTCTAGCACCAAAACAACTTATCCATGGTTCCAACAGATCAACTTATCAATTAAGCACGAAATTAGTAACAGGAAACAGAGATCCAACAGCATGGATACACATTTGCACAACCATATCACAAATCGAACGGATCGAAATCTACCAAAATTCAATCGAATATGAAGATTAACATGATAAGCTCAAAAATTAAATCGGATCGAGAATTCCAACCTTTGAAGCGGAGATTTGCTTCGGTAAATGTTGATCCACTGAATTTGAGCAGATTAAATGCTAGAAATCCGGAAAACTTCAAGATCCACAATAATTGTTGTTGTATGAATGAAGATCCACCAAATTTGAGTCAAAAAGCTTCAAATAATCACTTCTAGATCCAACTCCAGATTCAGATCCAAGCTTGCACGAAGATTGAAGATGAAAATTGATTCAATGATGGTGATGGAAAGAGGTTTTAGCTCAAGAATCCATTGATTCCAATGAAGAATTAAGAATTCCAATGAAAAAGAGCTTTAAGTGTGGGTTTTGGAAATGGAGAAGTTAAGAGAATTTGAGAGAATTCTGATCAATTCTGAAAAATGAATGTGAGAAAAATGAAAATTGGATGGTTTGGTTTGGAGTAAATCACTTAAGTATGACTTAGGTTTGGATCCCAAAGCAAGGCTTGGAAATTGGATTGGAAAACTTGGCTTGGAATGTGGAATGGATTTTTGGAGGGAAATCTGAAATTTAAAGATTTTCTAGATCCTTCCCAAGTGAAAATTTGAATTCCAAGGTGATCAAAATTGGACCCCAAGTGCAATTGGCTTGCAAAATCACGTACAAGGCAAAATCTGCTATGGTTAACCGATTAACCATATGCGTTAACCGGTTAACGCTGTTAAA
This sequence comes from Lathyrus sativus, assembly GCA_963859935.3. Lineage (NCBI taxonomy): Eukaryota > Viridiplantae > Streptophyta > Magnoliopsida > Fabales > Fabaceae > Lathyrus > Lathyrus sativus. The sequence continues at coordinate 4,497,779 of CAWUDS030002219.1, read as the reverse complement.
ATTTCAAATCTGGGCAAATTTCCCTTTGGTTAATCGATTAACCATATAGGTTAACCGATTAACACCTTCAAATTTTGAATTTTGGCGTCTTTTAGAGGAAAATCTGTCCATTTGTCCTGTTTCAACTATTTAGAGCTCTGTTAAGCTTCTGAACCTCACTTTTGACCGTTGTCACTGTGAAAACACTTGACATGGGCCTGAGTGCTGCTTTCTGAACTGTTGTTCTCCTGCAAAATAAAATAAAATCGATCGCCTGACCGTTGGACAAAATAAATGTCCGAGCCCCTGATGCTCGCTGTTCGTGGTTCCGTCTTTTTGCGCTGAAATGAACTTGAGCCACAGGAATACCTCGATCCCATGCCTCGAGAACGAATGCTATGATATGCAAAAAATGCAATATGCAAAGAAACAAAAGCCAGTTACGGTTAAAACGAAAGGCAAATTTTGGGGTACTACAACTGTCCCTATTCAAACAACTTGGACTTGAAGGGAGGGAAAGCATCTGCTTTCAAACATTCAAGGTACAAGGTGATTGAATATAAAAGAACCCGGAAATTTGCACCCTGCGGGAATGCAAAACAGCGACTACCAACCAAGAGTCGGAAAATGACGCGCTGGGGATAACAATCCAATATGATCTGAAATTCATCCAAAAGATACCAACCAAAAGTTGGGAAAACGCCCGGAGGATACCATCCAAAAGTTGGAACAAAGACCAACGGATACCAACCAAGAGTTGGGAAACAACCAAAGATACCAACCAAGAGTTGGGATGAAACCGACAACAAACACCAACCAAAAGTTGGAACAAACTCTCCCTTAAAAATACCAACCAATAGTCGGGATAGCGAACTCGGAATACCAACCAAGAGTTGGAACAAAACCTGCTGGGGGACAAAAGAGACAACTAATCAAGCAAACCGCATCGTACGAGAAAACATCCTGACGACTTCCCTCCCTTGGGAAAAGAGTAGACTAACCACACGACCCCGCATGGGATCAACATCCATCACAAGATAACAATCTAACAGCACCATCCAAAAGATGGGATGATGGTTACTCTCTGGGGACAAAACCACCTCTACCAACCAAGAGTTGGAATCCACCATCAGAGAACAAAGGTTACCAACCAAGAGTCAGAATAGCGTCAACAAATCGACTACACCGGATATGGCGACCTCACTGGGGAATCAAAGACTACCAACCAAAAGTTGGAAAACGAATCGACGTCTACGACTGACCCTACTAGGGAAACCATAACCACCAACCAAAAGTTAGAAAACGCCCGATCTCCTCATCAATCAAAAGTTGAGAACGACTCCGCTGATGAATAAAGGAGGACTACCAACCAAAAGTTGGTACACCCAACAAGGGATAACATCCAACCAAAAGTTGGGAAACAAAGGTACTAACCAATAGTTAGGATCACCAAGAAACACCCTCGATCAAAGGTCGGAACACAAGCTGCTAACCAAGAGTTAGAATTGCTGGGGAAATATCAACATCGACCAAAAGTCAGAACAAGAGTTACTAACCAAGAGTTAGGATAGCTGGGGGACGCTAAACGAAGCTGACTCCACCACAGAAGACTGCCAACCAAAAGTTGGGATGATCATCCCAAATTATCAACCAAGAGTTGAAATAAAAGGCTACTAACCAAGAGTTAGGATAACAGCTACTAACCAAGAGTTAGAATAACAAAGATTGCTAACCAAAAGTTGAAATAGAGACTCCGCATGGAGAAACTAAAGATTACTAACCAACAGTTGGGATCACCTTCTAGGCCAACCAAAAGTTAGAACACCAAATACAATCATCTGAACTAGGCTGGAGGGTGCCAACCAAGAGTTGGAATCCTCGAATCTGCTAAGAGAAATAAAGAATTACCACCAAAAGTTGGAATAACATCCAAACGTCATTGGGTCATCAACCAAAAGTTGAAATAAACAACGAAGACCAACCAAAAGTTGGAACAACTCTGTTGGGGAAAGAACCACAAGCTTGACCAGGGAAAACAACACTCGCAAGCGACTCATCTGAGGAAAGCGAAAACATTTACCCAAATGACTCAGCTGGGAAGAATCTGATAACCAACCCAAAAATCCATCCTGACGCGGATAACACGAAAGCCCCTTAATTCAAACAATCCATGCTGAGAGAATATCCGGTCCCAAAACACCAAACCTGGCTTATGCTTCAGATGCCTATGTTTGAAAATGGCGTAATGCTCCATACGAAATGGAAATGCTACGCATTTGGGAGGATGCTAATGCAAATGCAAATGCAAAAGAACCAACCTAGCAAAATAAAAGCTAGGGAGAAAAGACCCACTCCGCTGGGGAGAGAAATCCACACCGCTGGGGATCAAATCATATCTTGCTGAAAAACAGCTCTTCTGGGAAATTGAATAGCTCGGCTGGAACACAAGAAACCTTTTGCTTAAATCAAACTCCTCCTGCTGAGGAAACCGTCCCTGCGGGAGAGATACGACCCTCTGCCGAGATGAACTTCATTCTGCTCGGGGAATCAGCCCTGACTAGCATTCCCAAAAACTCCACCCTGCTTGGGGAGAAAATCCACTTTGCTTGGGATTATATCCAGTATCAACCTGTCTTGCCGAGGAATATCAGATACTCCTATTCTACGGGGACTTGAATTTACTAGGGAAATCCCACACTCCTGTTTCACCACTTACTCTGTCGAGGGAATCAGCACTGCAGTCTGCTGGAGACAATCCTGAATACCGACTCTGTTGGGAAAGGGCGTCACCAACGCTGCCTCCGTTGGAGAAGAAAACTGTTTTACAAACCACCCTGCCGCTGAGGGAATCCCTTCTATCCTGCTCTGCTAGGAACAAACTCCACCCTGCTGAGGACTCACTTTCTAACGAAGACAAAGTTTTGTTCTGCTGGAGATATAACCTTTCAAACTTGATAATAGGACTCTGCCGGGGAGAGAACACAACTCTGTCGGAGAGAAGGTGACCACTTCACTGGGGAAGCAAGATCTCTACTATGGGAAGCATACCTCTTCGTTGCACATGCCTGACTACTTTTAACCTGCGGGGAACAAGTCCATTCTGCTAGAAGTATCACACTTAACCTGCTGAGAATACCTGGCTAACAACAATTTCCATTTGCTGTGACTTAGAACTGCTGAGGAAAAGGGAATCTCACTTGGCTGTGATAACCCTGTTGACCTGCAGCAAAGGAAAACACCAGAAATGTTCTATATGTGAAATGGTTACCTCAGTTACCATCCATGATACTTGCCGCTTAAGCAAAGTCAGTGCTTTTGTTATGCTCTGTACAACCTCTTGCTTTTACTTGCAATGTTTACCAAAATAACAGACATTTCGTAAACAAAACAGTAAAATGGACAAGAAAAGATAGCTCTTTGACTGAAGTGAATACTTTATTGATGAAAGGCCTGTAAATAGGAAAATTACAATTCAAATGCAATTCCTGAAAATAGGTAATTGCTCAAAAACAAGAAAACAAATACAATATAAATGTCGACAATGTGGAAACAGACAACCACCATGTGTCGATTCGGCTATGACCTGTATGTCTTTGATGTTCCCCATGTTTCGTCTTCTGACAAGACTGACTGGATTGATTCCTTTCCTTTGGGATAACTGCTCACAAGATTACAAATCGAACGCAGATCGTGATCATTTGCTTTTTTAAATCCCTAACTTTTGCCTGGATCGCCCTTTCGGGTTTTCAATCCACCGGGATACCCATTTTTGCCAAAGTTGCCTTTTCAGGTTTTCAACTTTGCGGGTTCATTCTTTTTCTTTTATCCCTAATTTTTTCCCGAACCTTTTTTCCTTTTTTATGGTTCCCCGGGATGCCCCATTTTTGCCTGGACTTTCTTTTTGTATCCAGCGGGTCTCTTTTAAGCAAAATATTTTTTAACCACGTCCGTGTTCACAGGGGACGAAAAATCTTCACCATCCATGGTAGATAGCAATAAGGCTCCGCCTGAGAAAACCTTTTTTACCACATACGGACCTTCATAGTTAGAAGTCCATTTTCCCTTGTGATCTGTCTGAGGAGGAAGAATCCTTTTCAACACCAAATCACCCGTCTAGAAGCACCGAGGACGCACTTTCTGATCAAAGGCTCCCTTCATCTTACTCTGGTATACCCGACCATGTGCAATGGCTGCCAATCTCTTTTCATCAATCAAACTCAACTGATTCAACCTGGTTCGCACCCATTCAGCTTCGTCAAGCTTTACATCCGACAAAACCCTTAAAGAAGGAATCTCAACTTCCAATGGTAGGACTGCTTCCGTACCATACACCAGTGAGAAAGGAGTTGCCCCGGTTGATGTATGCACCGAAGCACGATAACCGTGAAGAGCAAAAGGCAACATCTCGTGCCAGTCCTTGTAGGTCAACCATTTTCTGCACAATCTTCTTGATATTCTTATTAGCTGCCTCAACATCACCATTCATCTTCGGACGATATGGAGAAGAATTGTGATGTTCTATTTTGAAACTCTGACACAGTTCCTTCATCATTTTGTTATTCAAATTTGAACCATTATCAGTAATGATTCTCTCCGGAATACCATAACGACAAATGATGTTCTTCTTTATGAATCGGGCGACCACCTGCTTCGTGACATTAGCGAAGGACGCTGCTTCTACCCACTTCGTAAAGTAATCAATCGCGACCAGAATGAAGCGATGTCCATTAGAAGCATTCGGCTCAATCTTTCCAATCACATCGATTTCCCACATGGCAAAAGACCAAGGAGATGTCAACACATTCAGAGGAGCTAGTGGCACATGCACCTTATCCGCATAAATCTGACACTTATGGCATTTTCTGGCGTACTTGAAGCAATCGGACTCCATAGTCATCCAATAATACCCAGCTCTCAACAATTTTCTAGCCATTGCATGTCCGTTGGCATGAGTGCCAAAAGAACCTTTGTGGACTTCCTCCATCAACAGGTTTGCTTCAAGTTCATCAACACAACGCAACAAGACCATGTCGAAATTTCTCCTGTAGAGCACATCGTCCTTATTCAGATAAAAATTACCAACTAACCTCCTTAGAGTCTTCTTATCTTTACTGGATGCCCCGGATGGGTACTCCTAAGTCTTGAGAAAATGCTTGATATCGAAATACCAAGGCTTTCCATTAGATGCTTTCTCAATGGCAAACACAAAAGCAGGTCTATCAAGACGCATGATGGTGATAGCAGGAGTTTCATTCCAGAAATTCACTTTGTACATCGAAGCTAGCGTGGCCAAGGCATCCGCCATCTGTTTCTCTGCCCTCGACATATGATGGAAATCAACTCTATCGAAGAAAGGTAGCAGTCTCCTTGCATAATCTCTATAAGGCACCAGGTTGGCCTGACGAGTTTCCCATTCTCCTTTGACTTGGTTAACGACTAACGTTGAGTCACCATATACATCCCGATTCTTAATCCTCATATCAAAGGCCTCTTCTAAACCCATAATACAAGCTTCATACTCGACTTCATTATTGGTGCAGGAGAATGTCAATCGGGTGGTGAACGGGATATGAGACCCGTGAGGAGTAGTAATGATTGTGCCGATTCCATTACCATATGAATTAACTGCTCCGTCAAAAACCAATTTCCATTGAGATTCTCTCTCAGGACCCTCGTCAGGTAAAGGCTCATCACAGTCTTTCATTCTAAAAAACATGACGTCTTCATCTGGAAAATCAAACTTCATCGGCTGATAATCCTCAATTGGCTGTTCCGCTATATATTTCGACAGGACGCTTCCCTTAATGGCTTTCTGGGAAACGTACTGAATATCATACTCTGTTAACACCATTTGCCATCGGGCAATCCTTCCGGAGAGTTCTTGTTTTTCAAAGACATACTTGATTGGATCCATCTTCGAAATCAATAGGGTTGTGTGGTTTAACATGTACTGTCTCAAACGCTTTGCGGCCCAAGCGAGTGCACAACATGTTTTTTCCAGCATCGAGTATCTCGACTCACAATCGCTGAATTTCTTACTCAGGTAGTAGATGGCATGCTCTTTTCTACCTGACTCGTCCTGTTGACCGAGCACACATCCCATTGAATTCTCAAGAACCGTGAGATACATGATCAGTGGTCTCCCTACAACTGGAGGCATGAGTATTAGAGGTTCCTGCAGATACTCTTTTATTCTTTCGAATGCTTTCTGGAAATTTTCATTCCACCTGTCCGTTTGATCTTTTCTCAGCAATTTGAATATTGGTTCATAAGTGGCCGTAAGATGAGATATAAACCTTGCAATGTAGTTTAATCTCCCCAGAAAACCACGAACCTCTTTTTCCGTTCTCGGCTCAGGCATTTCTTGTATAGCTTTTATTTTGGCAGGATCTACCTCAATACCCTTTTCACTGACAATGAAACCCAATAACTTTCCAGATCTCACCCCGAAGGTGCACTTGTTAGGATTCAGCCTCAACTTGAACTTCCTCAATCTTTCAAACAATTTCAGAAGGTCGACCATATGTCCCTCCTCCGTATGCGACATTGCAATCATGTCATCAACATAAACTTCCACCTCATGATGAATCATATCATGAAACAAAGTGACCATCGCCCGCTGATAAGTTGCCCCTGCATTTTTCAATCCGAAGGGCATCACCTTATAGCAAAAGGTCCCCTACGATGTGATGAAAGTAGTTTTCTCCATGTCCTCTGGGGCCATTTTGATTTGGTTATACCAGAGAAGCCATCCATGAACGAAAAACACAGAATACTGAGCGGTGTTATCAACCAACACATCGATATGGGGGAGCGGGAAATCGTCTTTCGGGCTCGCTTTATTCAGATCTCGATAATCAATGCACATCCTGACCTTTTCGTCCTTCTTAGGCACAAGAACAATATTAGCGACCTACGGAGGGTAATTCGTGACAGCAAGGAACCCAACATTCAACTGCTTCTGAACTTCTTCTTTGATCTTGACTGCCATGTCAGGCCTTGTCCGTCTCAACTTCTGCTTGACTGGCGAGCAATCTTCTCTGAGAGGCAACCGGTGTACCACAATATCCGTATCCAGCCCAGGCATGTCTTGGTAAGACCAAGCGAAGATATCTTTATGCTCACGGAACATTTCAACCAATCTTCTCTTGACACTGTCTTCCAATGCAGCCCCCACTTAAACCTCTTTCTTATCATCCTCAGTACCCAGATTGATAATCTCAATATCCTCCTGATGAGGTATAATGACCCTTTCCTCTTGCTTGAGAAGCCTGGCTAACTCTTCAGGTAGTTCACAGTCTTCGTCAGTCTCGTCTTCAGCTTGATAAATGGGATTATCAAAGTCATACGAAGTCATAGCTGAACCTGAATCGATGGCATCTGATAGAAAAGACCTGCATGAGGATGTTATGTTTATCATGCGATGCAACAAACAAAACACATTGCCATTTTTCTGTTAAGTATAAATGCAAAACAAAAACAAGAAAAATAGGGATCACAATATTTGAATGCAAAACATCTTTTATTAATGATAAACTGTATATAACAAGAAGGCCCCACAAATGGGTCACTACGTCTTGGGCAGAACGCAGGACTGAACACAATCAAAACAATGAACATTACTCTGCAATAGTAACATGAACGACTTCTTCGGTAGTCCAGTTACACAGCTTCTGGCCGGGAGTACATGGACGAATCCAGGCATCCATGTCGCAGTTGCTATCACCTTCATCGTCTTCAACGACATTAATCCTGTCAAATATCACACCATTGCTGGTGAACTGAACAGATCCCCTGTATCTCGGAATCTGAGAAGAACTGGAGGGTTTGTATCCTAGGCTGAACTTGTCCTGCTTGACAGGAACATCAAGAACTTGGCCCCACTTCTGAGACGAGTCGGATTCTACGATAGCACGAGCCTCCTTGAGCGACGACATCGAAACCTCTAGGCCTTTGGCTTCTACAGGAGACTTCCCCTGAATTTGAACTGTTTCAAATGCCTGGCAGAGCTTTTCATGGATCTCACCATCCACTTCCACGTACTTGAAGGATGAAAAATGGCTAACCATAATGTCCTCTTCACCACACACGGTAACGATCTTTCCTTCCACCATATATTTCAGCTTTTGATGCAACGTTGAGGTGACTGCCCCAACAGCATGTATCCATGGTCGGCCGAGCAAATAGTTGTAAGCTGGATGGATATCCATAATATAGAAAGTTGCATCAAAGATCTCTAGCCCTATCTGAATTGGCAGTGTGATTTCTCTAAACACTGATCTCTTAGATCCATCAAAAGCCCTCACGACCAGATCACTTGGCGTGCATAACAAACCCTGAATGTCCAACTTCATCAATGCCTTCTTCGGAAGCACATTGAGGGATGATCCCGTATCAACCAAGACATGTGACATCAGAGATCCTCTACACTCTAATGATATGTGCAGAGCACGATTATGGTTCCTCATAGCAGGAGTCAGATCCAAATCAGTAAAACCGAGACCATTACCGACATCACATGAGCGACTACCCCCTCCAACTGATTAACAGAAATCTCCTGGGGTACATACGCTGCATTCAAAACTTTCAGCAAAGCATTGCGATGCGCCTCCGAACTCATCAACAATGACAAGATAGAAATCTTCAAAGGAGTTTGATTCAAATGATCCACAATTCTGTAGTCACTTTTCTGAATTAGCCTCATGAATTCCTCTGTATCCCTTGAAAGATCATCAGTAACAACCTGGGGTTGGGCATTCTCTTCAATCACAGCCTTACGCTTACCCCTGTCATTCTTATCAGCATTAATCTCTGGTGGAGAAAAGACCCTACCACTTCTGGTAATACCTCCGGCACCCACTATGTTCTCAACCGACGAACTTCCGCTTGCCGATTTTGTCCATTCTTGCTTCTGCCCGTTACAAAACACTTCTCCCCCATAATTCCATGGGATAGCTCTAGTGCTCTCGTACAACATAGGTCCTGGTACAGTAATGGTCACCGGAGCTGGCCTAGCAGGCGCTGAAATATTGATTGTCCGGTATGGAATGGAAATTGTAGCAACTTCATTTTCGTCATCACTCACTTTGTGCTTGACATCTTCTTTCACAACCCTATCAAATTGCAAACAACCCTCATCAATCATTCTCTGAATACCCCTCTTCAAAAGATCACAACCCTCAGGCTGCGCTTCACACTCTGAGCAGTCAGCAGAACAACTAGGAAATACTCCCTTCTTCAACAAACAAGCCTTCACAAAACCCATTGGAGTTTTTAAGTCTTCAACCTCAGTTATCAGATTCAACTTTTCACCCTCAATAATGGCATTGGCCCCTGCCACCCCATGATCCGACATCGGGTTCTGAGTCACATTAGGCCCTTCGTTGGTGAAGTTAATAGCTTTGGAATCAAGCAAATTCTGGACCTTATGCTTGAAAGCTTTACAATGGTCAATATCATGGCCTGGGGCTCCAGAGTGAAAATCACAATGAGCGTTCGCATCGTAGCCAAGAGGCGGTATACCTGTGAGAGGAGCCAAGGTCCTCTTCTGAACCAATTGTAACTGCAGCAACCATTGTAAAAACTAAGAATATGCTATCAGAGGATTTATGAACTGTCTATCAGGCATCCTGCACCTAGCAGCATAAGGTCGCGGAGCATTGCCTTGTTGCGGAGCTGCGAACGGGATATTTACGGTAACAACTTGTTGATGCTGATGAGATTGAGCTCTACCTTTACCCTTATGAGAAATAGCATTTGCATCCCCCTCCCTTCTCTTGGGGTTTGCAGAATACGGGTTCTTCGTTCCTCCCGAAGAGGATCCACCACCACTCGAAATCTTTCCCGACTTAATTCCACTTTCAATTCGCTCATCGGCAATTACCAAATCAGAAAATCCTGCAGACATGCAGCCTATCATCTTCTCAAAGTACACACCCGGTAGCGAAGCCATGAACAAGTCTATCAACTCCCTTTCAACCAAAGGAGGTTGCACTCTTGCAGCCAGATCCCGCCACCTCTGGGCGTATTCTTTGAAGCTCTCAGAATTTTTCTGCGACAGACTCTGCAATTGTACCCGATTGGGTGCCAGATCACTATTATATTAATAATGACGCACAAAAGCCTCAGCCAATTCTTTCCAGCTACAAATATGGGTTCTCTCAAGCCCCATATACCATTCCAAAGAAGCCCCTGCCAGACTATCCTAGAAGAAATGCATCAACAACTTTTCATCACTGGAATAAGCAGACATTTTCCAGAAGTAAGCCCGGATGTGTACTCTGGGACAAGTCGTCTCTTTGTACTTATCAAAATCGGGCACCTTAAATTTGGGGGGAATCCTGACCCCAGGAACCAAACCAAGATCAGACATATCCAAGCCCAAAGAGTTCTGATTCTCCGACAATTTCATCTTCTCCTCAATCAGTTTGAACCTTCGGTCAACTTCAGTCGGAAAACCACCTTCCAGATCTTTCACAAAAAATATACCATCCTGATTATCCTCCCAATGAGGCCCAACAACCTCGTGCACAGCGCACACACTGCCATTACCAGCAATATTACTGTTCTCACCAGCAGCTCCTCCGCCCGGAGGTACAACAATAGTAAGAATACCCTGAGGAATAGACCCACCAACCGGAGGATGAACAACCCCAGCTCCTCCGTGCAAAACACCGTCTTCATCAACCCGTGCTATCAACGGCTGGACCA
>CAWUDS030002219.1:4411284-4486590 GCA_963859935.3 Lathyrus sativus | reverse complement strand
AAGAAAAACTAATTAAATCTGATTAAAAATAATATGGATTAATGAAAAATGAATTAAATCTAATCCTAATTAACTATTAAAACTTCAATTAATCCTAAAAATGCTAATTAACTCCTAACTAATAATACTCTAAAAAATCTAACAAACCCACTAATATACTTCTAATAAACTTCTAATAAAACTATATTAAATTCTAAAAAAAAGACTATATTATTTATATCTAAAAACATTTATTTAATTTCTATTAAACCCTATTATATTCTAAAAAAAGAAAATGCTATTTATTCTATTAAAAATTCTAAAAACTATATTACTCTATATTATCTAAAAATGATTAAAATCTACCTAATATATTCTAAAAAGAAATTACAATTATTAAAACCTACTAATATTCTAAAAATTCCTAAAAAATCTATTAACTCCTAGAATGATTAAAAATCTATTTAAAAAGAATTAAAACTATTAAAAATCCTATTAATCCTAAAATGATTTAAAAAGCTATTAAAAATCTAAAAATGGCCAATAAAATCCAGAAAAAATCACAATAACACCGAACGACACATAACACTGCGAGAGCGCACCAAATAGCCGGTAAAAATAAACGGGCACCGAAATATCCCAAAAATACGATTCTACCTATCCAAACTGATAAAAACACCTGAAACACGAGACGAGAGTTGTGATCCCAATAAAATCAAAAACAAATGAGAAATGCGCTGTATGCGATATGCAGATGCGAATGCGATTATGCGTCGAAACATCGAGCCAGATACGAGACCCGGTTGGTCAAATTTTGGGGTGCAACAGCTGCCCCTATTCAAGCGGCTTCGACCTGAATGGGTGAAGAGCGCTCAGCCTTCAAACATTCAAGGTGGATGACGGTTGAATACAAAATGGAACCCTGAAATTTGCCAACCACGGGAATATACTGCAAAACTGCTTGAGGAATAGCTTCCAATAAACTGAAGTTTGGTTGCCACGGCAACAACTGGTCAATTTTCTGATAAATTTTCTTCTCCTTGCCAATCACCTGTGTGACGCCACAAGTATTGGAATAATGCTTCGCAAAGCAAACACCTTCCCATCTGTCATGGGATTCTCTTTGTCGACTCATGGTTTACGACGAACATGAGGAAACTCTCCTGGGGGAATTCTGAATTGAAACTGTCTGGCACCTATTCTGACGAAGGCGGCAGCTTCAGAAGTTCGATATGTCAATCTTCGTTGTTGTTGTTGTTTTTTCCGATGCTGACGTAGCAACCAAATATGAAGAATCACTTCACTGGGGGGAGACGAGAAGCTTAACCACACCACTCTGCAGGTGAACAAATTCGAAATCCAATAGGTAACCATCCTGGTCCATGTTTCGACATGCGTATGCTTGATAATGATGTAATGCCCTATATGACATGTAAATGCTATGCGTTCGATGCCCAGACGACATGGATATGTTATATGTTTGATAGATGCGATGACTATATATGCGAATGCTAATGCAGGCTCGAGCTGCCAGAGAACACCAGGTCTAAAAACCACTAGGCAAAATAAATGCCGAAGGTAACGTCAACTCTACTGGGGACGACCCGAAGTCACAGAACCATCTCAGCAAAATAAATGCTGGAAACGGGAAATCAAATCCGCTGGGAATAATTGTCCTGCTGGAGGAATGAAAAGGCAACCCTGCTTGGCGACTCCACTGGGGAAAGAACACAACTCTGCCCGGGGATGCTTTCTTCAAACCATAGGCAACTGATTATACTCTGCGGGGATTGACCCGAGCTGGGATTGATTGCGCGCAGCACACTGCTGGAAATGCTCCTACTATCAAGGATATCAATCTTAATCTGCTGAAGATACTCCTGATCTTACTCTGATGCGGGGTAAAATATCGTCTCGACTCTTCCGGGGATAATAAGCAACTTTCATCTGCTGAAGAGTGGCAATTCTGATTTAACAACATCTGCGAGGAATTCAAACATTACTCGGAGCGCTGGCATCCGTCGAGCTTTGTATTGGGGAACATGACATCATGCGGGTCATCGGGAATTACTGTGTCAGATACCTTTAGGTTTTTTTGTTTTTTTCTGGTTTAGGGTAAACATGGATTATGTACACAGGGGACGATATGGGAAATACTAGACGAGAACTAGCATTCAAAGGTAGACTACCAGACGAGAACTGATAGGAAAATAGGTTAGGAAAATTGATTTTTGTGTTTTTGACCATCAGACGGGCTGACTAGATAACAAACTGAGAACATAGACAACCAGGCGAGAACTGGCTGAAAGCTGACGTACACCAGGCGAGAACTGGTATAACACTTGAAGAAACGGTGACCAGACGAGAACTGGTTACAATAGACTGCACCAGACGGGAACTGATGCTTACAATAAATTGCAACAGACGAGAACTGATGCTTACAGAAGGGTGGGCCAGACGAGAACTGGTTACCGATTTACCAGGCGAGAACTGGACTTTGGAAACGACTGGTTACTGACACGCAACAGGTTTAAATTGCAGGATAATGATCCAACGACAACACGGCCTTTTTATTTGAAAGGTTTACGTTTTTGATAAGGGTATTGACATGATTCCCCGATACTCAACTCCGGCTGGGGATAAACAGGCTGGTTTGAATGACTTGCCCCAATGCACTCAGCTGGGGATAAAAAGACTGGCTTGCACAACTTGCCCCAGTGCAATCAACTTGCCCCAATCTAGCTCTTGGGAATACTGCTCTGAACAGCTCTCTACGAGACGACCTCGAGAATATTTGTCCCGGTATCTGTACGACAAAAGGATTCAATCTCCAACAACCCAGTTGATTTCAACATTCTCTGCGATGACTTGCCCCTGAATGAGCGTTCTAGCGACTTAACCTGATCTGATTATCCACCTGAAGTATCTGCTTTCAAATATCCGCATTCTGCATAATTGCCCCTGATTGGCTCTCGAGAAAACTCATTCCTGATCAACTGCTTCTCAAACAAACTGCCCCTGATCCACTGAAGCTTCGGGACTTGTCCTCAGACTGACTGATTCCGAACTTACTGGAAGATAATGCCCCTGATTCATTGGGCTTCACAACATTCACCATTCTGGTTCAGACTACTGAATTACTCAGTCCTGCTCGATTATTCCCTGTTGGAATTTCTTTCATGCCAACTACTAACCTGCAATTAAAATTGTCTGTCTACGAATGGTAATCTTAATGCAATGGTTATGCAGATTTTGAAAATTTTTTGAGCTGTCACTCATTTACATGCATATGATTGTGGGTGACGAATGAACCAAAGTTCAAACGTAGTGCTTACGTGGTCAGTGAAAAATACAACAAGGATGTGACTATCAAGTCAAGAAGGAGTCAGGTTACTCAACCTTATCGTAATGCGCTTCAGAACGACCCTACCTCAATTAGGTCTTTTAAGGGTTGTATCGTGGTCGGGTTCACGGTTCGTGAAACAAAGGATATTTGGCTCAAATTTTGATTTGTACCCACCCCTTCTACGTGATGTTCTCCGATCCTAAGGTTCAGTTAACCTGGCACAAGCGCTCGCCTCTTCGAGAGGTATGCTGAATGGTAAGGACCATAGCTAAGGAATTCACAATGCTTTTCTTCTAGAGTGATAGTTACTCCTTCTTCGCTTTCGGTGTCTGTGTACACGACTTTATGATTTGCTGGGGAAAAATTTTTCTTTTTAATCCCTCTTTTTCATTCTTTTGATTCCCTAATTTTTGCCTGGACTGACTCATTTTGAGTTCTTTTCGATTTTTCTTTTGAAGTCCAGCGGGATGCCCTGATTTTAGCCTAAGTATTAGCTTTCCCAGCTTTTTCGTTTTTTTTTTTACTTAGCGGGCTTTCTTTCTTTCTTTCTTTTGGAACAAAGTCGTGTGACACTGGTTGTCTTGATTGCTCCGAAAGGATTGTAACTGTCTCACTCCTGATTGGTGAGGTTTGACCTCTTGAAAGGTATAAACTGATTGGTCCTCGAAAGACAACACTTCTCTGTAAGACTTGAATGCTCGGTCAAGCTAACTGACAACTACCCTGCCCCGGGTTAAGATGTGAGGGTTTAAAAGTCCGAAAAAACTTCTACTTCCTGGCTCGAAGTGGTTAACAAGGGACTAACTCCTTATATCTCCAGTGTTTGGGGGATTTGAAACAATGCCTTGTACGTCATCGGTACGGTCTTATCTGAAAGCATATGATCCTCGGTTATGAGTTTATTTCGTCATCCTCCCTACAATCTTTGCTAGTCACAGCGATAAAATGGAGTGAAATAAAAATGCAAGTGTCAGTGCAATGCAGTAAATGTGCGACAGCGACATGATTAATTCAGAAAAATGCATAGTCACTTTATTATTATCACCATTCGAAACATACAATGTTTAAATGCAAGTAGTAACTAACAGAAAAGAAAACTACAGATGCAAATGATGTAAAGTCTAAGGATGGCCAATGCTGAGGCGCCTGCCTGTCTGAACCACTGGCTTTTGCTAGGGAATACCTTCCGAGTCTACGGGCTTAGACAGCTGAGCGGTTGGGATGAACAAACAGAAATCCTTCTCGAAAGGAAATGTGATCCTGATCAATCAACTGCTGTACCTTCGCCTGAAATGCTTTACAATCTTCGGTAGAATGCCCCGGAGAGCCACCATGATAGCCACACTGAACGTGGGGATTGTACCCAGGAGGGTAAGGTTCTGGCACTGGCTTAAGAGCTTTAGGTTCCACCAAAGACTTCAGGATCAAAGATGGTAGCAGCTGGCTATACGGCATAGGCACTGGGTGAAAAGGAGCATTCCTTCGTTCCAAATTGTTGCGAGGTCTGTTCTGATTCCGACGCTGACTCTGATAACCTCGGCCACGAGTTCGCTGATTTGCAATGGAAGCGACATAAGGTTCCTGATATGGTGCCCCAGGCACGACTGTCTGTTTAGTATAACAAGCCACAGGAGGTACTGATCTCTGATAACATGATGAACCAACAAAATTCACTGATTCGCTTCGAGGATATTCAACCTTTGGCATGACTGAGTTGATCACAACTTCTTCTTCACTCTGATAGTCACAAGGATATTCGGTTTCACCAGCTTGCTCATATGAAGTAATCTGAATTTTCCCCATTCTTATGGAGTACTCGAGGCGTTCTCCTAATGCTACCACGTCAGAGAAACTTGCCGGAATTCCGAGCAATCTTTTGAAGTACGGATATTGTAGGGAATCTACAAACATGCTTGCCAGCTCTTGGTCTAACAGCAGTGGACGCACTCTAGCAGCAAATTCTCTCCATCTCTGAGCATACCTTCTGATAGGTTCATCGATCTCTTGAGACAACTCTTGCAAATGCATGCGATAGAGAGCTATGTCTAAATTGTAATCGTATTGCTTCAGAAAAGCTCTGGCCAAATCCATCCATGATTGAATCTGATTCCTCTCTAACTGCATATACCACCTCAAAGCTGCCCCAGTCAGACTATCTTGAAAGCAATGGATCATTAATTTGTCATCTCGCGCAAACGCAGTCATTCTTCGACAGAACATCATCAAATGCAGCTTCGGGCAGCTATCTCCCGTGTACTTCTCAAACTTTGGCACTTTGAACTTGTAAGGCAACACCAGGTCAGGAACCAAACACATGCCTACAGCATCCAGGTTAACAGCATCTTTGGCTTTCAAAGCTTTCATTTGCTCTTCCAACGCTCGGAGTCTTCTACCCTGGTCGAGAGCTCTTGGATCTACCATCCCAGCCATTGGAATATCTCCTCGGTAATTCATCACGGGGAAAGCAACACCTTGATTGTTAACAGGAGGAGGACGCTCATTCCGGGCAACAAACTGTTCATGCCGATCTCGGTTCTCAACAGAAGGCTGTACAACTTGGTCTGCAGCAACGTTGTTCACTTGCGGGAAGTCTTCCATAGAATCATACAGAGGGTTGGACGCCATAGTGAACCCTATCAAGGTGTTAGGAGACTGGAAATTGCCTTCAGACATAGCTACCAATAGTCTTTAGCTGACTTCGATGCTTGACTCTGCTCAAATCTACTCAACCCCTAGGTAGGTCTTCTGACAATCAACAGCTGCTCAATCCAAATTCCGGGTAATCACCTTCAGGAAACAAAGGCTGGATCAGAACTCTGGCCAACTGGAGGATGATATGCAATATGATGCAACACTGATATGCACATGATATGCAAGATGCAGCAAACAATGGGACCACAACCCCCACACAAATCTGAATACTACTGCACTGCTGACGGAGACGCTCTCTCTGAAGAGAAGACCAAAATAACGGGTAGGTTGGAAGTCAAGTTTCCTGCACAAAAACCCCCACTCACAGGTGTGGACCTATATCTGACAAGGTACGGCATCCTATGCGGTCGTCAGCGTCACAGACTTTCATGAGGAATGATACGATTCCCAGAAGGAGTGGCATCGTCATCTCATGAAGAGGCCTCACTTAGCTGACTTCCAATTGATCGGTTCCCAGAGTCGACAATCCTCACGTCTGGACTCCCCTCAGATCCTCAGGACCGGAAAGGAGCACCTCTGCGAGAACCTCGTCTGAGCGCAGATTTTTGTAGGGAACTGTGCCTGCTCAGCAGACAGGTTCGTCTACTACTTCTCCGCAACTATATCTAGGTGCATACTCAAGCCCAGGTCCGGCTTATCTCTCAATCATAGAACACCCGTAACACCCAACAGCAACAGATAATATCGATAAATAAGCCCCAATAGACAAGCAAACAAGCGCTAGGATTGACTCTCTCTTAGGGGACGTTGGATCCCAAAATTGACTCGCTTTCGGGACGTTGGATCCCTAGGAAACTATCAGGTCCCCAACAGAGTCGCCAGCTGTCACTACTGCGAAAATCGGCGCCGGCTGACAGAAGAGTCGCCACTGTGCGTTATTTATCCCACGGGAGGGAAAGGAAACGCTCAGAGTAAACCTTGCAAAAAACGGGGAAAGGTATGGTCATCGCAACCAAAACCTGGGTTCGGGAGTCGGTTACGCAAGGGGAAGGTATTAGCACCCCTCACGTCCGTCGTACTCGACGGGATCCACGCTTGCTTGGGTTGTCTACTGGATGAAAAACAATCTATCTACGGCTGCTAAATCTAAACGGAAGGGAATTGACTCGATAGAGCGTCGCGCTCTATGCCTACGTATTCTCAAGAGAGAAAGTCAGAGTCAACGTAGTTCGGGACTACAGGGAAAATTGGCTCGCCAAGACCTCGCGTCTTGTGCCTATGTACTTCCACTGCATGGAAGATCAGAGCTTTACGTAGTTCAGACTAATTACGGCTAAACAAACATTCTCACACAGCAGTGAGAAAAACAACTGGTTTCACAGGATCGGGAACCTATGGGCAAAACTATGGCTTGGTCTCAAATGCACTCGGGCAAGAGAAAAAAAAGGGTATCAATTAATCGTCAGCGGGAAAGTCTCGATCGCACAGCCGCGAGAGAACAAAGGTTAGTCGTTAGTGTGCTCGCTAGGATATCGCATCCTATGCCTACATATCCTTGTCTGGTACAAGGAATCAGAGCAGCTGTAGTTCGGCTACTTCGGGACCACAGCTCAAATCTCGTTTTATTAATCTCTGAAAAATAGTTACAATGAGTGAATACTGAAAAATAATCTCCTAGGAAACGCTATCCTATTCTATCCTAAAAAATTGAATGGAAAATAGCCCCCTAACAAGTGGGCTTCTAAACTATCCTAAAATCGTAAAATAAAATCTCTGAAAATATATCCTAAAAGAAAATGCTTAAAAAATATTAAATCGACACTAATATTTTTCTCTTTTTTCCTTCTTTTCTTTTCAACTATTTTTTCTTTATTTTCAACATATTTTTCTATGTATTTTTCACAATATTTTCTCTCTTTTTTCCACATATTTCCATTATTTTTTTATACTTCTTTTCTCTCAAAATATTTTCTTTTTCCATTATTTTTCTTTTTTTCAATTTTCTTTTTCTATTTCTTTTCTTTTTCACAATTTCTGAACAAAAAGAAATAATAAAAAAATGGAAAATACAAAAAGGGGGGGGGGGGGGGTTTACACCAGTTTACAGGGGGTGTACAAGCCAAACAAATAAAAATAAAATAAAAAAACAAACTGCAGACTGGGCCCAGCCCAGCTGCTATTGTTGCAACACGGAGGGGGGGAAGACTGAAACGAGGGTGTGTTGACAACCAAACTCACGTGGCCCAAGCCCAGAGTCCAAAAAAAAACACATGGTGGGGGTGTGTGCAAAAACGTAATTGGGCCTGAAGCCCAATCTCTCCTAACCCACTTTCCTCCTCCCTTTCTGAAACCCTAATTCCTCACTTCTTTCTCCTTCAACCTAGCGCCGCCGCCGTCTTCTACTCTCACCATCTCTGAAACCTCCTTTCACCTCCTCCGTCCCAACTAAATTTCTCCCTCTTAAACTCAACCAACTCTGTTCACAGCCACCAAAACAACCTGAACGAACTTAATCAACAAATTCTCACAAGAGCTCACTCGCCGGTGTTATGACCTTCTGGAAATGTTTGGGAATTCTTGGAGATTGTTCGCTGAAGCCGTTCATGATGATGAAGAAACGAAACGAACGAAACGAGTTGAAGATGAGGAGATCTGGAGACGAACCCTGGGGATTATTGGAATCTGATGAGATCCAGACGAAGAGGATGACGATCGAGCGTTCTTGAAGAACACATGGATGTTTTTGCAGGATTGATGAGCGTGCATGTTGGTGAGTGGTGACGGATCTGGAAATCGTAGGATGAAAGTGATGATGGAGACTGAACGGCTTTTCTGGCAAAAGTTGAAGAACATGATGAAGTTCTTGCAACGATCTATGAGCCTGGCGAAGAGAACTACGAACATCCGGAATCTGGAACTTTTGGGGTTTCCGGTGAGGCGTGCGGTGGCCGCCGGCCATGCATGCCGGCCGGTGAAGGGAGACGGTGGGCGCTGGTGTGGAGACACGTGGGGGAGGTAATGGAGGCAGGGGCTGCATGCTGGACGCTGTTGTTTGGCGTGGCAGTGAGAGAGAGTGTCTGGGGGTGAGGTGGCATGTGCGTGATGATGAAGCGTGGGGCCATCCTTTGCTGAACACGTGGAGCCTGATCATTTATACCACTGAGAACTCTGGATGCTTCTAGAACTAACTGGAAATTGCTGGAACCTTGCTGGAAACTTGCTGGATCATTTCTGGACTATGCTGCGAATTGGGCTTCTGCGAATTGAGATAGGCCCAAACAGAAAATTGCCCACAAAAACTGATTCTAGACTAAAATTGAAAAGAAAAACTAATTAAATCTGATAAAAAATAATATGGATTAATGAAAAATGAATTAAATCTAATCCTAATTAACTATTAAAACTTCAATTAATCCTAAAAATGCTAATTAACTCCTAACTAATAATACTCTAAAAAATCTAACAAACCCACTAATATACTTCTAATAAACTTCTAATAAAACTATATTAAATTCTAAAAAAAAGACTATATTATTTATATCTAAAAACATTTACTTAATTTCTATTAAACCCTATTATATTCTAAAAAAAAGAAAATGCTATTTATTCTATTAAAAATTCTAAAAACTATATTACTCTATATTATCTAAAAATGATTAAAATCTACCTAATATATTCTAAAAAGAAATTACAATTATTAAAACCTACTAATATTCTAAAAATTCCTAAAAAATCTATTAACTCCTAGAATGATTAAAAATCTATTTAAAAAGAATTAAAACTATTAAAAAATCCTATTAATCCTAAAAATGATTTAAAAGCTATTAAAAATCTAAAAATGGCCAATAAAATCCAGAAAAAATCACAATAACACCGAACGACACATAACACTGCGAGAGCGCACCAAAATAGCCGGTAAAAATAAACGGGCACCGAAATATCCCAAAAATACGATTCTACCTATCCAAACTGATAAAAACACCTGAAACACGAGACGAGAGTTGTGATCCCAATAAAATCAAAAACAAATGAGAAATGCGCTGTATGCGATATGCAGATGCGAATGCGATTATGCGTCGAAACATCGAGCCAGATACGAGACCCGGTTGGTCAAATTTTGGGGTGCAACACTATTTTCCTAAGTAATAATCCTATTTTGCAGTCTAGAGCTAATCATATAGAAATCAAACATCATTTCATTAGATACCATATTCAAAAAGGGATTACCATTTTAAAATTCATAGATACATACCATCAGTGGGTTGATATCTTCACAAAACCCTTAGCTGAAGATAGATTTCTATTCATTTTGAAACATTTAAAAATTGAATTTTGTCCAGAATGAATTCTCCTTCTAATGTGTCCAACTCTTTCTGTAAAAATATGATTTTGACTATGTGCAAATACTTTTCTTTTAATCTTTCTTCTGAAGGATACTTTTAAGAGTTAGAAGATGTCTTGATCAGAAATATCTCAAGTCAGAAACCTCTTGGTATTCTTGAATCTAACAACATCAAACCGTGTCTTTTCAAACGTATGACTATGATTCGTTGAGACACTTTTCTTTTCAAATCATAACTTACCGGTTGAGTGAAACCTTGAGAAATGGGATGTCTTGAGATTAGGTTTAAGTCATCAATACTATTTATTACTCTTCCTCTTGTTCATTTTCAATGTTTAGTAATCATTTCAAATATTTGTTATATATTCACTATTTTCACTCTCATACACTACGCTACTTCACTCCCCACACTTATATCCCTTCAACCTAAACCCTTCATTCTCTGCAATATCTTCATCCATGATGTCATACCCTAAATTTGTCCTACCCATTTTTAAATATTTTCGTATTTCTCGATTCCACTTTCATTTTTTTTGCATTGTCCGCATAATTTCACGTCATTTAGACACGTGTCCACTCATAATTGGACGTTCTCCAATTTTTATCATTTCTGGCCAATGAGAGCGTGACACGTGGCCTAAAGCTGTTTTTGTGAATTTTAATTCTGGCATGTTTTCCTAATTCTTTGTTAATAGAAATTAGATTTTTTATTTAAAATTTTAATTATTTAGAAATTTGAAATAGAATTTAGATTTTTTAGGTAACTAGATTTTAGAAATAGAATTATTTAGAATAGAATTAATTAGAAGGTAGAACTAGTTTAGAAAAATATAATCTAATTTTTTTAGTTAATTAGATTTTTTAATAGAATTATTTAGAATAGAATTTTTATAGGAATTATTTAGAATTTTTATTAGAAATAGATTTTTAAAATTAGAATAGACATATATATTTTTAATAGAATTGAATTAGAATTTTGATTTTTATTAGAATTTAGAAATTAGAATTATAATATTAATTAAGAAGTTAGATTTAGGAATTATTTAGTTTAGTTGGAATTTTAATTAGAAATAGATTAGAATTAGAATTTTTAGTTATTTAGATTTAATTAGAATTAGATTAGTGTTAGTTAATTATAATAGATTTTTTAAAACAGAAATTAAATTAGTTAATTGATACAAAAGAAAGTGGATCAGAATTTGAAGAAGGTTAGAATTAAACCAGACCCATCGTGGAGCCCAGTGAAGGCTGGAGGACCGTCCGATGTTATAAGAAGAGGGGATGAATTCATTTTGGAAAACCCTAATCTATTGTACATCTTCTACCTCACTCTTAATCCGCTGCCCCAAAACCTTAGATTCCTCTATTAGGAAAACCCAAAACGGCTGCCGCCTGGAAATCCAAACCTAAACCCTAGCCGCATTGACCCTCTTCTTCCCAAAGCATTTCCGTCGAAATCCCTCTCAAAACCAGCCGCTTTTTCTTCAAATCAACCCATTCCTCTCCTTCTTCTTCTTCATTATCTCCATCGAAACTCTAAAACCCTCACCATTTCTGCCAACCACCTTCGATCCAAAACCCTCACCATTTCTGCCAACCACCTTCGCCCATAAACCCTTCATCGATTCGTTCTTCCCCCACACACTTCTATCTCCAACTAACATCATCCTCTCCACTGACAGCAAGATTTTGAGCGAGGTTAACGAATCTGCTTAATGAAAGTGAAGGTGATGAGCTCTGCTTTAATGGAGCATGATTCGGATTGAACACAGATGTAGGAATAAAAGCAAGCTCGATTCAGGTTCAAACGAAGTTGTTCCAGATATTGCTGTTGTTGTTAATAGAAGGATGCCCAGGTAGCAGTGTGGAAGGAATTGTGAAAAGTCGGCTTCGAGAACATGAAGCTCCGAAGGTTCTGTTGTCGTGTCATTGAAACAATGGAGGATACAACAGCACGCGGCCCAGTGTTTCAGTTATGCAATGACGATGCGAGTTCATTATGAAACAGACGTGTCTTCGTCAAGCTTGTTTGGTAGCAGCAACACTATGATCTTTCTTCGACAATGATTCGACGGTTGGTAACACTTCAATCTAATACATAACCTTTTGTTATTCTATAGTCCGAGTTTGATGCCAATAGCATACATTTTGTCCCTAATTTATTGGACTTTATAGGTCATATGAGTGCTTGATCTATTACATAATGTTGATGATAGTTGCTGCTGTTGCATATTGGTAGTTTGATAAATTTACGTTTCAATATTGTCGACCCTGGTTTTAAGCAACTTCGGTGATCCGCTAAGCTCGTGTTTATGAGATTACAATGAGAAAACGTGTTCAATTTTGACTTGATTACGTTCTCTATGACATTGTTGAGTTCTAATTGCCGATCGCGTATCAGTTTCGGTTTGACTTATAGCGCTTAGTTCTCAATTTGAACTCATGGTTTCAACAAATCAATGTCGATTGTGCCATCATAATTCTTGATATATCAATTTAAATAAGTCGCTGCGTTGTTGCGTACCACGATGTTACGATGTTACTTCACACAAATCGATCTTGAACGTATCCCTTTTCAAAGTTTGATATTTATTTTATTTTTAAATTAGAGTTACTTTTATATTCAATTTAGTAAATAATTTGTTTTTAAGGCAATTTAAAAAATAATTCTAAGCCATTTTTTTATGATGCTTGTTAAACCTAATATTTATATTTTCATTAAATAAATAAAAGTTTTTTTATCCTATTTATTAAATAGCATATCTTTTTTAGGCAATTCTTAAATATTTTTTAAATAGAACCTTACACTATTTTCAAACTTATTTTCAAAATTTGGTTAATTATTTTTCTTAATCCTAAGTTCAATTTATTTTCAACATGTTTACACAAACTATTTTCTTCATTAAATCATTTTTAAAATATGATTATTTTCCTAATACTATTTCAATTTATTTTTCAACGCTAAAATTATTTTCCATTCAAGTCACGAAAAAAGTAAATCCTTGAAGTCTAACACTTCTTAGATTTTTGGATGATCATTATTGAGGCGTACGCCTTAAATAATGTATCGTTCGACTTTTCATTTTTTTAAATTGCATTTTTTTGGACAAAGAGATATCATCCGAACCTAGCATTCCGTATGATATTTCCGTTGTTCGTTCAAATTTTTTTTCAAATGAAAATGTGTCGTTAGGATCTAGCATCTAAATAACACCCGATTAATTGGTTGTGAGGCCCACGTCTCATTTATCAAAAAATTGTCATTTCTCTAAAATTTTCAAATTTAAACCTCACCTCTTACACACATTTATTTCCATACCTTTATCAATTCAAATTATTTCAAAACATTTTCTCAACTATTTTCTCGATTAAACTTCGAAAGAAGGAGGTTCTTGGAATCTAGCATTCCTTGAATCTTCGAATGAGTAACTCTCGAGGCATGCCTTTGGATTGTTATTCATTCAATCTTTCAACTTTTTCAAACTTCATCGTTTTTAAACGTTCTTCTAAGTCGAGTGCTCGTACGCATTCGTAATCGACATTTCGCACACACATTCACAATTCACCATGGTTTCGATATTAGGGACACCCTTAGGGACTAATATCATCTCTCACAACTTAACCCTTGACACGTCGTCAAGTCCATTTTCATCAAACCTCAACTCGTCGTCGAGCCATTTTCAAACCAACTCCCTATTTCCTCACCTTTCACCTTTTCTCGCACCATTTTCGATTCAATCTTTTTACAAACATTTTTCTCAAACTTATGAAAGAAGGATATTCTTGGAATCTAGCATTCTTTGAATATTCGAATGAGTAACTCTTGAGGCGTGCCCTTGAGTTGTTATTAGTTCATTCTTTCATTTTCAAAATATCCAACTCTTTATCTTCAACCTATTCAACCCAATTTCTGAAAGAATTGAGTTCTTGGAATCGCGCATTCTTTGAGTTCTTGAGTGACAAGCTCTTGAGGCATGCCCTTAGGTTGCTTGTCAATCACTCTTTCGTCTCCCGATTCAATTTTAAACCCAATTTAATCCCGATTCTTTTCGTGGTTGTTACCACGAATTACGGATGCTCTGATTCTTCATTCTCGTCTCAATGTAAGATATGTAGGCACAAGATTGCGATGATCTTGGCGAGCACACTTCTATCTTCCTCCACTTTCCGCTTTCCCCATCCTTTCCCGTAGTCGAACTACGACGCTCTGATTTCTTATTCTCGCCCGAATGATTATACAGAGGCACAAGGGCCCTAATCCTTGGAGAGCACCCTATCCTATAACCACCCATCCCCCCTTAGTGTCATTATCCTGTTAACCTACCAATTCGCCTTTATCTTCGAGAAGAAAACAAGCAAACTTAGATAATGCTCACCGCAAAATACCTTAAGATGTTCCCGTTGAGTACAACAAACGTGAGGGGTGCTAATACCTTCCTCTCGCGTAACTGACTCCCGAACCCGGAACATGGTTGCGATAGCCCTGTTCCTATCCTTTCATTTTAAGAGTTTTTCTCGATATTTTCCTCTCCCATTTATTCATGATAAATAGAGTTCGGTGGCGACTCTGTCAAACCGCATTTCCGCGCCTTTCGCGCGAGGGTCGTTTCTTCGAAATGTCTCCTTGATTTTTTGAGGTACGACAGCTGGCGACTCTGCTGGGGACGTTTGCTCCATGCAAGAAAGAGTCGAGCCTATCTTAGATTTTTATGAGAAGTGTTGTTTTTATTTGTTTTTTCTTCTCGTTTATGTATTTGTTCTCTTGTGGATTTTATTTATGCTTGTTATCTTGCTTGCCTGTTGGTTTTTGGGATGACATCATGAGTAAAGCTCTACGCCCGAGCTTTGGTAAAAGCAGAGAGAACATATAGTTTAGAATTGGTAGTCGAGTAGTGTTAGTCTCCGAGGACTTGCTCCTTGTGTGCCTAGCATGAAATCTCCTCCAGAGGAGACCTATTCGTGGATCTTGTTGTAACACAACTAGCCTGTTGCACGACTTGATTAATGAAGGGTCCATGATTCTGGGAACCCTTTTAGCTCCAGTTTCGATATTGGTGGTCGTGTAATGTTAGTCTCCAAGGATTCTCTCCTTGCGTGCCTAGCATGAGGACTCCGCTCAGGATAGACCTTATCGTCATTATCTTCATAATACAGCCAGCCTGTTGCATGACGCTGATATGATTAGTGTCTGTGATCCTGGGAACCAAACATAGAAACCCTCCTGTGAGTGGGTTCATGGGTAGAATATCTAGATCTTTCCGTATAGGGTTTACCTGTGAGAGTTTCTTTGATCAGAAACTGTGGTTACTTATCTTGTTACAGTTACCAGCTTCAGATTGTTTGATCTGTGATCCTGTGATCCTGGATTTTGCATCTTGTATTGCATCTCGCATATCATTTGAATTGCATCTGTTGCGCATTTTGCATTCCTAATCCTTTAGCAGAATTTTATTTCTCCTTCCTTCCTCTCTAGTAAATCAAGATGATTCCTCGACACCAGTATGTAACTAGAAGCCAATATAATGGAACAGATTCAGCAAGAGCAACTTACCTTTCGAGAGGAGTTGGACTCCATCAAAGGGAAGATTGACCAGATTCTTGAAGCCCTTCTCACAACCAGAAGAGAGGAAGAACAACGTGAAGCTGCTGTTGTCAACAACAATGGTCAGGTGCAAGGTTCCGCTTCAAGACTCTCAGCTTCCGTCCTCAACCCCTATGGAATGCCAATGAACTTCGCTACCGCAGCCGAAGGAACCACTTCTCAACGAATCCCAGTACCTGGAGTTACTGTCGGAGCTATCCCGCAAGCGCAACCTACTATTGTTCAGATTCCCCTTCCTCATGCCGAAGATAATCTGATGGATCAGTATGATGATGTTCAAAACTATCATGTTACTATCCCTATTGCTAGTCCTGTTGCCGCTCAAGATTCAGAAGTTATGAAGATGTGCCGAGATCTAGCTGAGAAACTCTGAGTCATGGAGGGACACAACTCAAACTCTCTCAGTGCTTTGGAAATGTGCTTGGTGCCTGATGTTGTCATTCCTCCCAAGTTCAAAGCACCTGAATTTTCAAAGTACAAAGGTCTTAATTGCCCGAACATTCATCTGAAGATGTATTGTCATAAGATGGATGCTTATGCTAGAGATGAAAAGCTAATGATTCATTGCTTCCAAGACAGCGTTTCTGGAGCATCGCTAGAATGGTAATGCAGCTGGAATGTAACAGTGTGCGCACTTGGGCTGAGCTAGCCGATGCATTTGCCAAGTAGTACAAATACAACACCGACCTTTCTCCTAATCGTACTCAACTTCAAAGTATGACTCAGAAGGATAGTGAATCCTTCAAGGAGTATGCACAATGATGGAGAGAGCTAGCCGCAAGGGTGCATCCACCTCTTGTTGACTGTGAGCTTATTGACATCTTCATGGGTACTTTACAAGGCCAATACTACGAGAAATTGATCGGTAGTGTCTCCGCTGGATTCTTTAACTTTGTGATCGTTGGTGAGAGAATTGAAGAAGGTTTGAAAAGTGGAAAGATCCCAGGAGGTTCTAACGGCTAGGTTGTTGCCAAGAAGCCTTTCAACGGATATAAGAAGAAAGAGGGCGAAACAAATGATATCTTTTTGCAGAAAAAGCAAGCTTCTCAACAAGCTCCCGCTCCTATGCCTTATCAAGTCCCTTACTATCCGTATCCGTATGTTGCTACTGCGCAATATGCTCAAATGCCTTATCCTCCAGCAGTTCAAGCAGTTCAAGCTCAGCAACAGGCTCCTCAACAACAAGCCTACAATCAGCAAGGATATAAATATCCTCCTCAGCAACAACAACTGCAGAATTCACAACAACAGCAAGGTGCTCGCCAACAGCGTCAGCAGAGAACGTGGAGGCCTGATAAGGTTTTTGATCATATGTCAATGACATATGCTAAAATATTTTCTCAGTTGATGGAGAAAAAGGCTATTGTTCCGAGAGATTTGGCTCCTCCAACTGTTATTCCTACTGACTACGATGCGAATGCTCATTGTGAGTTTCATAAGGGTGCTCCAGGTCACACCATTGAGAACTGCAGGGCTTTCAAGCATAAGATCCAAGACATGATCGACAGGGATGCTATCAACTTCAATGGGAAGTCTCTAAATGTCATCAATAATCCAATGCCACTAGCCAACTAGTGGCAGCATCAGATCAAATCAACTCAAGTCAAGTTCATTTCCTTGAAGAAGGCAATCATGTTGCCATTCCACTATTTGCTTTCTTGTATTTTGTCTTTATTTGTTTAAGTACTGTATGCTTTGAACAATTGCCATTCGTATTTGGTTTTCTTTAGTGTATTGTTTATGCATGTTTTGGATTAATTATGTCGTATTCACTCATTTTCACTAATCACTGACACATTTATTCGCTTCACTCTATCATTTTTTGTTTAGCATTATTTGAGGGAGGATGACGAAAATGGAATACCCATAATTGCAAATCGTATGCTTTCAGACAGAATCTCGTCGATGATGTACAGGCATTGTTTCAATTCCCCAAACACCGGAGATATAAGGAGTTAAACCCTAGTCAACCACTGTGAGCCTGGAAGTAGTAGTTTCCATCGGATATTCAAACCTTTACACTCAACCTGGGGCAGGGTAGTGTTCAGTTAATCCAATCCCGCATTCAAAAGACGGTTGTTCATCAATGACCCACGACATGGCAGTCACAATCCTCCAAAAAAATCAAAAAAAATAATCAAAAGCCTCTAAGTCAAGCACCTTAAAGGTGACTTAGGCAAAAATCAAGGCAATCCCGATGGATTTGACAAGCAAAGTCAATTCATGAAAAAGTTAGGGATCAAAACAAAAGCAAAAAAGGTCCTCAAACCCTCAACAAAAACAAAATAAGATTCAATGGCTACTCAAATCAAGAGGGTCACTGACATCCATCCAAAGCCAAATAAGGTGACTGCTGTTGCACCCCAAAACTTGACCAACATTAATTTACCAAGCTTGTGTTCATTTTATTCATCATCTGCATCTCATTGATATGTGGGCAGTAGATCAAGAGGTATGGTTACCCAGCAAGAGTTATATGAGAATTTGAAGCTAGCCAAGAAAGTTATTCAAGTGTTCAAAGGTTGATATCTTTGTCAGAAAACTCAAGAGATCCTCAGAGAGATTGGTTGAAACCAAGATTGTGTGTCTCATAACTTGAGAGTTGTGGGAGCCCCTCAGATGACTCTGAGACTATGAGGATGAACTTAAATCTTTGAGAAAGCTTATGAGATGTCTTGAAAGCCATCATGAAGCCTAGAGAGGTCATTGTACAAGAATTCAGAAGATTCAGCCATAAGTGGTGGAATTAGGGTTTGACTAGGTCAACCCTAGGTCAACTGATGATTGGGAGAGGGTTGAGACCTAATACAAGAGCCATGTGATCATGTAATGATGCATTGAGATGCTATAAGGATGATTCCTAGACCAACCCATCATGATTGAGGAGTTTGAGAAGTTTTAAGCTAGGGTTTCTAAGGCTTGACAGTGTAAAATCCCCTAGTTTGATCCCTATCTTCAAGGCAGTTTAGCTCAAGATGTGATTGTCATCTCATCTTCCCCACAACATGAATGTTGTAGAGCTTTCTCTTAGCTTTAATTTGAGTACTAGAAGTCCTTGATAGGATTTGTAGAGCTCAAGTTATGGCTTTGACAAATTACAGGTCATTTGAGGTATGTGAATCTGGGTCCTTGAAAGTCACCCAACTTGCATCCAACTTTTTCCCTAGTAGGATGATTCCTATGAACTCTTGGTCAACATGAATGTTGTATAGCATCTTCTTAGCTTTCTAGAGAGTACTAGAAGTCCTTGATAGGATTTGTAGAACTCAAGTTATGGCTTTGACAAGTCAAGGGCATTTTGGTCATTTGGAGGTTATAGGTCATTTCAAGCATAAGGCCATATCTCCTATTTCCAAGCTTCAAATGGAAAAATCTTCAACATCAAACTTGCTTAGAATGATGTTTTAAGGCTAGTTGGGAGGTAATGAGATGTTGAAAAGGCTTGTATCAAAAAGTGATAAAAATGACCTAAAATGGAGGCATAAGTTAAATAAGTTGAAATTGGAAATTGGAAATCCCAAGTTACACATCCAAACCATGTCATATAATATGTCATTTTGACTCTAAAAGACATTCTAAAAACAATGGTTCATCCACAATTTTGATTTGAGGCCTAGATCATGGGGCTGCTTTGGAAATGACTTGCTTGCATCTTAAGGCACAAAAGCAAAACTTAAGAAAACTCAATGTACAAGTTAGTTAAGGGTTTCAACACATCATACATCTCATGTGGGGAGAGTTTCAAGTCAGAATTGGTGGTTACAAGGACTATGGCATGATATGATACATGATATGAGATGAATTCATAATGTCATGACATGAGATTTCCAATTTCTCATTGGATGGTCCTAGATGATTCTAGATGATTCTAAACCATTCTATATAACATATAGAACTTGCTCAGATGCAAGGTTGGTGTAAGATTGGAGAGAAGAGAGAGTTTGCCATTTCACTTGCTTCCATTGCAAGTTGAAAGTGAATTCCCTATTCTGAACCATTTCCATTCATTCTTTCCATCCATACACACTCCATTGATGATAGTGAAGCTGTGCAGATCAATTTGAGAGCAAATCCATGGTGAATTGAGGAATTGGCAATTGGGTTTTCAAGGTAGCAAGTCATAATCGAATTCTGAGATTCAAGCACTCTCCCTCAAATCTTTTGCAAACAGTAGCAAGATCATCATCCAAGGAAGCTTTCTGAAGAGTTTCAAGGCTTGAAGTGAGGGTTTTCACCATCTGTTGATCAAGAAATACCAGGTTTGCAAATTCTCCACTACACCATAATTTATGCATTGCTAGGTAGAATTGTTAGTGTAGAAAGGTTAGAGACACATAGGTGATCATTTCTGGAGAGTTAGGGATCAATTGATGAAGATTGAGTTATGGACCCCATTTCTTTGATGATCAAGAACTCGTGGTATAGTGAGATACAATGCATGTGTGATAGCTAATTTCATTCAGTGTGAGTTGGTGAGTATTCTGATGCAAGAAATTTCAAGAACCATGATAGTTGAGGATTGAGCTTCTTTTTGATTCACGATCGGGTTTTAGGTTTGAAGATGTTTCAATTGATTCTGATGTTAGGGTTGTGATCAGAATGGAATTTAGAACATGTTAGTGTTTTAAATCTTGGTTTTGGGTGAAAGATTGATGAGATTCGAATCGAGGAAGGGTGAGGTTTGAAGTTCTGTTGCTATGGAGTTTTCCCTCCATGTTCAGGGCTCAAGGTTGATGATGATGTTGTGACCGTCAGATGCACCAAGACCTGTTGACTTCAGCTTGATCCGTTGGCCACGATTTAATTTCAAGTTGTGAAGACTTAGTCTGAAAACAACCCTAAACGTAGTGTTTCACTTAAAATAGGGTTATGGGCTTAAGTCAGGATTTGCTAACCACACCACCCACCATGGCCCATTGTGAATATGAACTGATTTCTATTACCTTTCACACCGTGGATTTTCCTTTTTATTTCTATTTTTGCTATTGTTTTCTGATTGGCAACTTGGGCTTAGCGCATTGTTGCACCCCAAAATTTGACCAACAATTATTTATTCATTGAGTGTTTGAAAGTTGATACCTTCATCAGAAAGCTCAAGAGATCCTCAGAGAATTGGTTGAAACCAAGGTTGTGTGCCTCATAGCTTGAGAGTTGTGGGAGCTCCTCAGATGATTCTAAGACTTTGAGAATGAAATTGATGCTTTGAGAAAGTGTATGAGATGTCTTGAAAGCCATCATGAAGCCTAGAGAAGTCATTGTGCAAGAGTTCAGAAGATTCAACCATGAATGGTAGAATTAGGGTTTTGACTGGGTCAACCCTAGGATAACTGAAAATTTGGAGAAGGTTGAGACCTAATCCAAGGGCCATGAGATCATGGAATGATGCATAGAGATGTTATAAAGATGATTCCTAGACCAACTCATCATGATTGAGGAGTTTGAGAAGTTTTGAGTTAGGGTTTCCAAGGATTGTCAGTGAAAAAACCCTAATTTGATCCCTATTTTCCAGGCAGTTTTAGCTCAAGATGTGATTGATATCTCATCTTCCCCACAACATGAATGTTGTAGAGCTTGTTCTTAGCTTTAATTTGAGTGGTGGAAGTCCTTGATAGGAGTTGCAGAGCTCAAGTTATGGTTTTAACAAATTACAGGTCATCTGAGGTGTGTGAATCTGGGTCCTTGAAAGTCACCCAACTTGCAGACAACTTTTGCCCTAGTAGGATGATTCCTATGATCTCTTGGTCAACATGAATGTTGAAGGGCATCTTCTTAGCTTTAATTTGAGTGGTAGAAGTCCTTGATAGGATTTGTGGAACTCAACTTATGGTTGGAACAAGACAGGGGTATTTTGGTCATTTGGCAGTTATAGGTCATTTTATGCAAAGGCCATATCTCCTATTTCCAAGCCTCAAATGGAAAAACTCAAAACATGAAAGTTGTTCAAAATGGCATTTTAAGCCTAGAAAGAAGGTCATGAATTGTGGGAAAAGCTCATAGCATGGAATGACAAAGTTTGGTAAATTTGAACTAAAAATGGCTTATAAGTTAATTCAAGTCAAGTTGGAAATGGGTTTGGGAGATCTATGAGTCCAAAATAGGTCATCCAATATACCATTTTGAATGTAAATGACATTCTAAAAACTTTGGTTTAAACAGAATTTTGATTTGAGGCTCAAAAATGAAGGTTGCTTTGGAAAATTGTTACTTGAATCTTAAGACAACTTGAGAAATCTTCACACAAGGCAAATATGAGCTGATTTTTTTGTACACTCCACCTCAATATCTCACAAGGGGAGATTTTGGCACAAAATTGCAAGGCATAACATATGAGATATGAGATAACCAATATGGCATGTCATGAGATTTTCATCACTTTCTAGTGGATTCTAGAAGCTTCTAGTTGATTCCATGGATTGTTATATAACAAGTGAATCATGATGAGTAAGGGGTTGGTCAGGAAGAGAGTTTTCAGAGGAGAGAGATAGAGAGAGACATTGCCATTGAAGAGCTTCCTTCAAGATCAAGCAACACACATTTCCTCCCTCACTTGCATTGCATGCATTTTACTGTTAAAGCTGATGCTTTTGTCTGTTGTGGTGTATCATTGACATGATCCCTTAGGACTCTAATTTCCTTTGATAAGGATTTGATGATAGACTTTTAGGTTGAAACCTATGCATGACAACTTCTAGGAGTTCCCTGTTCAAACCTCAACCATAGGATGAATCCATGGCATGATAACAGTAGGACTTGATAGTCTCCCTCCTAGTTGGGCCTGGTCTCTTCTCATCTCAAAACAGTTTAAGATACAGTAATCATGAATGATTTCTTTCGTACGTTACGAGCCTTAAGCTATCTGAGAAAGGATTGTGGAAGAGCTGCTTTTTCCACAGTCTGGATGTTTAGTATGGTACCCTTTGGGTGACATGCGACGCATTCACTCTCAGGTCATAGTCTCTAGTGCGGTTGAAATCGCAAATACAATAAAAAGCACTTCTTTCAAAACAGGAAATAAACCGTAGTTTCCCGAACTACGTGAGCTCTGATCTCTCATACCTGTTGAGAGTACGTAGGCACAAGATGGCGAAGTCTTGGCGAGCTACCTTCCCCCATAACCCTTCGTAGGCTGAACTACGTGGACTCTGATTTCTCATTCTCTGATGAGAATACGTAGGCATAAAGTGCGACGCTTTGCCGAGTCATTTTTCTTTTCTTTTTCATCCAGCCTTGATAGGTAGATAGATTATAACCAACCCGTCCAAGTAACAAACAAGCGTGAATCCTGTCGAGTACGATGGACGCGAGGGGTGCTAATACCTTCCCCTTGCGTAACCGACTCCCGAACCCAGACAATGGTTGCGATGACCTTGTCTTACCCTTATTCGTCAGGTTTTTCCGATCGTTTCCTTTCCCACTCTGAGGGATAAATAACGAAAGGTGGCGACTCTTCTATCATGCCGACACCTTATTTTCGCGCAAGCGACAACTGGCGACTCTGCTGGGGACTAATAGCATCTAAGGACTTTTCCCATCCCTTATGCTGGGACCGTTTTCCATCCCCTACGTGAGTCAATCCTAGCGCATGTATGTTTGCTTGTTGGGTTGCATTTATTTATCGCATTTTTACTTCCCGCACTTTATTTCCCGCATTTTATTTCCAGTTTGATATGATTATCTGTGCTGCTGTGGGAGAGGGATGTTACTATGAGTGAGAAGCCGGACCTGGGCTTGAGTACACACCTAGATATAGTTGCGGAGAAGTAGTAGACGAACCTGTCTGCTGAGCAGGCACAGTTCCCTACGAAAATCTGCGCTCAGACGAGATTCTTGCAGAGGTGCTCCTTTCCGGTCCTGAGGATCTGAGGGGAGTCCAGACGTGAGGATTGTCGACTCTGGGGACCGATCATTTGGAAATCAGCTAAGTGAGGCCTCTTCATGACTTGATGATGCCACTCCTTCTGGGAATCGTATCGTCACTCATGAAAGTCTGTGACGCTGATAACCGCATAGGATGCCGTACCTTTGTCCGTGGATTAGGTCCATACCTGTGAGTGGGGTCGGGATATTGCAGGAAACTTTGACCTCCAGACTACCTGGTTTTCTTGACAGTGAATCAGTTATGTTGGGTTCTCAGTTGCAGATATGTTCTTGATAGAGCAAGGGTTTGATCAGAGGATCTTATCATCAGGTGTTTGTCTGTTCTTGATAGAGCAGGTTTCGACCAGGATATTGTTATCAGTGGTTTGTTCTGGATATGGCAGATTTTGAGTGGGGTCTGAAGATCTCATCGGCAGCTGTGTGTTTGTTCTTGATAGGGCAGATTTTGAGTGGGGTCTGAAGATCTCATCAGCAGCTGTGTGTTTGTTCTTGATAGGGCAGATCTTGATTTGAGGGTCTGAAGACTTCATCAACAGATATTCCTTGATATTGCACCCGGGATCCTTATTATCAGGCACCTATTCTTGTCAGAGCAGAATTTTGATCTCGGTCCTATCAGATGGTTATTCTCAGCAGATCAGATCAGTGGTTCTACACCGGGGTTTCCTTCTCATCAGTGACTGTTGATACCGAATCTCCACAACAGCCACCTGGATATATTGTTGCATGCCTGCATTTTGCATTAGTTTGCATAATCATTCGCATTCCATTGGCGTGTGTCCGTGACAGGTACCGTTTCCCCGATCCAGGATCTCTCGCCTCTTATTGTGTTATTACAGCAAGACTATTGCGTACGAGTTCTCGATCCTTGATGTGTCGGAGTTGGCTATCACCAATGCTATAGGCTTCCTGTGTATATGTGAGATTGCTGTTTCCATAATGGGGCCCAGATTCCCCTCCTTATTATTGTCAGCACTGGTACTAAGGCGCCAGGATCGGGGAAATCTCTCAAGCACACAGACACACGCATACATCTACATAAAGCATTTTGCATGACATACATTTTGTGGCTTTTCCTAACCTTTAATTTTGACAGGTTTTTCAGGTACACAGGTTCCGAGCTGCTTTCGATCTCCAGGATTGATCAAAGACTCATCCACCGCTACTCAACTCGCGCTAATCAGACAAGGATAATGGACCAGGTACAGTCAGATGTTCAAGAGCTCCATGAACGGATGGATCGTTTTATGGAGCTGATGCAAGTAGTCGCGAATGGTCAGGACCAGCTTCGCACTTTGGTTCAACCTCTGATCTCCCAGGTTGACAGTAATGGCATACTTCACGGCGGTGCCGTGCCTACTCCTCCTCCAGTGGATGCTCCACAGAATGTTGTTCCTGTTGCCGGGGGCAACGGCAGTGCTAACGGCAATCTGATAACTAATCTCGGACTCAATGCGGCAGGCGTCGGCAATGGTAGTTTGGGAGCCAATGTTAACATGGGGCCGGTCAACGGCAATGCTGGTGCAGGAAATCTGTTGGTGCCTCAACCGTGGCTTGAGGACCATCAGGATGACATATTCTCTCAGAGAGGTGTAGAAGCGGAGTTGAATGCTGAAGCTCGACTCAGGTTCAAGGCGCTGGAAGACAAGATGAGAGACTTTGAAAATCAGAACACATTGGGTGTTGACATGTCCAAGCTCGGGTTGATTGCTGACTTTAAAGTACCTCACAAGTTCAAGGTGCCTACCTTTGAGAAGTATAAGGGTACTACTTGCCCCCGGGTCCACCTCCGATCTTATTATAGAAAGATGTCCGCCTATTCTGACGATGAGAAGCTGCTGATGCACTTCTTTCAGGATAGTCTTTCTGGTCCATCACTCGAATGGTATATGGGTTTGGAGCCCGCTACTGTGCGCACCTGGAAAGACCTCGCAGAAGCGTTCGTCCTCCACTATCAATACAATAGAGACTTGGCTCCCAACCGAGTTCAGCTTCAGAATCTCTCACAGCGGAACAATGAAAGCTTTAAAGAGTACGCCCAGCGGTGGCGTGAATTGGCTGCTCGAGTTCAACCGCCGATGGTTGAGCGTGAGCTGGTGCAAATGTTCGTGGCTACCCTTCCTGGAATCTACTATGAAAAGCTGGTCAGTGGCATGTCTGGAACATTCTCGGCTCTCATCACTATGGGCGAGCATGTTGAGAACGGTATAAAGATCGGAAAAATTCAGGGCGAATCATCCTCAGCTGGAGGAAGTAGCAAGAAACCTTACGCTGGCAAGCATCGAGAGGGAGATGCCAGTGCTGTCACTAGTGCTCGGAGAAAGGGCAAGGGCCCTCAACCTCAGATTGCTAGCATAAATATTCCGGCTGCTCCACCGCAGCCGCAGCAGCAGCAGCCTTAGCAGCAGAATCAGCAGGGGTATAGAAGATATCAGAATCGGGCTCCTCTGACAAATCGCCATTTTGAAACTTCACCTATGTCGTATGCACAGCTTCTGCAAACGTTGCTTCAGCTCCAACTAGTTCAAAAGAGGACAATGGCTCCCTTAACAGGGGCACCACCACCGGGGTATGATGCCAGTGCTACTTGTGATTTCCATACTGGGGCACCAGGCCATACGATTGAGAATTGTAAAGCTTTCAAACACAAAGTGCAGGACTTGGTGGACGCCAAGGTTATCAACTTTTCTGACAGTGTGCCCAACGTTACCAAAAACCCCATGCCTCATCATAAGGGGGCGGAGTGAATGCTGTTATCACTGAAGAGAGTGCGGACTTGCTGACTGAGGTCAAAGATTTGAAGACGCTGCTTAGTTTTGTCAAGGCTAAGTTGCTGAAGAAAGGCTTCTTCCCTGGATGTGGAGAGTTATGTATGGCTTGTGCTACACTTCCTGATGGGTGTGAGCAGCTGATTGAAGGCATCCAAAGTCTGATGTCTGAGGGTATTTTGCAGTTCAGCCGGAGCGTTGAAAGTGCATCAGGGGAAGTCGTGCTGAAGCAGGCAGATGAAGTTGCTACCATTACTATTCCTCGTCACCCTATTACTATTTCTGCGCCCCGACCGCCTACTATCACTATCACCAGGGCCGGACCGATCCCATTCGAAAGCACTAATGTCGTTCCATGGCATTATGGCGCCGAAGTTTATTGTAACGGTCGGAAGATAGAGCTAGAGCCATTCGGATCAACTGTGCAGAATCTTACCGGAGTCAGTGGCATTACTAGAAGCGGTAGAGTGTTTGCGCCAGCAGAGGTTGCAGCAGAGAAAGTGGTCAGGGCTGATGCTGCTGATAAGGGTAAAGGTAAAGCTGTCGAAGAGGTCCCTTCTGGGGCAGAAAAAGATTTGCTAGTTAAAGATGCTGAAGAGTTCATGCGACTAATCAAGAAGAGTGACTACAAAATTGTAGATCATCTTCATCAGACTCCGTCAAAGATCTCTATTCTTAACCTGTTGCTGTGTTCTGAGGCGCACCGCAACGCCTTGCTGAAGGTATTGAATGCTGCATACGTGCCGCAGGAGATATCAGTAAATCAGCTGGAAGAGGTGGTAGCCCATGTTAATGCTGGTAATGGGCTGGGTTTTACAGATCTAGAGCTGACTCCTAAAGGAAGAGATCACAACAACGCCTTGCACGTCTCGATAGAGTGCAGAGGCACTATCATGTCGCATGTCCTGGTAGATACAGGTTCGTCGCTTAATGTGCTTCCGAAGAAGGCACTGATGAAGTTGGATACCCGTGGATTGCTTTGCACGCCCAGTGATCTGGTCGTGAAGGCCTTTGATGGAACTAAGCGCCACGTCTTCAGAGAGTTGACCCTGCCAATTCAAGTTGGTCCAGAGACGTTCAATACGGTTTTCTATATCATGGATATCATGCCTGCCTACAGTTGCCTCTTAGGTCGGCCATGGATCCATTCTGTTGGTGTCGTGACGTCCACGCTGCATCAAAAGCTTAAATATGTTGTCGGGGGCAGCATAGTAACCGTCTGTGGTAAAGAGGACATCATGGTGAGCCACCTGTCGTCCTTTAAATATGTTGAAATGGATGGCGAGATCCATGAAACTCTCTGCCAAGCATTTGAAACCGTCAGGGTAAAAGAGGTAGCTCCTGTCGTCGCAGAGAAGCAAGAGATGAATCTCTCCTCGTTTAAGGAAGCTCGGGCCGTCGTCGAAGCCGGTTCCACCCCAGGCTGGGGGCATGTTTTGGATATACCAATCAAGCAAGATAAGTTTGGATTGGGGTATTCTCCTGGAGCTGAAGCTTCATCTTCTTCTGGCAGCTCGTCTCGTGGGAAAGGGCTGATCCTATTCACCAAGGGGGGAGTAATTTTCGAGAGCATCAACGCTGCGTCGGAGGACAGCGGGGATAGTGATTGTGATC
This sequence comes from Lathyrus sativus, assembly GCA_963859935.3. Classification (NCBI taxonomy): domain Eukaryota; kingdom Viridiplantae; phylum Streptophyta; class Magnoliopsida; order Fabales; family Fabaceae; genus Lathyrus; species Lathyrus sativus. The sequence continues at coordinate 4,458,409 of CAWUDS030002219.1, read as the reverse complement.
TTGACGCCTGGATTCAACCGAGCAAGCCGGGCGAGCGCCTCCACAATTGGACCATCAAGGAGATTATCAAGCTGACAAGTGAAGAGTAATGATTTGCTTTTTACAATCTTTGTACAACCCTATGTCCTGCCCGGGGCATAGTGGTTTTACTGTCAGGGCCTTGTTGGATTGTGTGTATGCATTTTGTTAATAAATAAAAGGCGTTTTCTTCGTACTCAAATATTGTGTTCTCTGTTATTCCTGTTTTATGTTTATTTCGAAAAACAGCAAAATGGCAACGAGGTTTGTGCTAACCTGCATATTCTTGCTTTAAACTTAACCCTTGTTATTGCAGGATCCACATGACAGATGACATCGACTCTGGACCCTCTACGGCTCACTACGACTTTGATTGCCCGATCTATCAAGCCGAGGATGAGATTGATGAAGACGAAGACCTTCCGGAAGAGTTGGCCCGCTTGTTAAGACAAGAGGAGAAGGTTATTCTGCCTCATGAGGAGGATATTGAGATCGTGAATCTGGGATCTGAGGAGCTCGTCAGAGTAGGGGCTGCGCTGCAGAATGATGTCAAGTATAGACTGGTCGAGATGCTTCGAGAGTATAGTGACGTCTTTGCTTGGTCATATGAGGATATGCCCGGACTTGACACTGACATCGTGGTTCATCGCTTGCCGTTGCGAGAAGATTGCCCTCCAGTCAAGCAGAAGCTTAGGAGGACGAGACCAGACATGGCTGTAAAAATCAAAGAAGAAGTCCAGAAGCAGTTGGACGCAGGTTTTCTAGCCGTTACCACTTACCCTCTGTGGGTCGCCAACATAGTGCCTGTACCGAAGAAGGACGGTAAGGTACGCATGTGCGTCGATTATCGGGATTTGAATAGGGCAAGCCCTAAGGATGATTTCCCGTTGCCTCATATCGATGTGTTGGTCGACAACACAGCCCAGTTTTCCGTGTTTTCGTTCCTGGATGGCTTCTCCGGTTACAATCAGATTAAGATGGCACCGGAGGACATGGAGAAAACGACGTTTATCACCCCCTGGGGAACATTCTGCTATAAGGTAATGCCCTTCGGTCTGAAGAACGCAGGGGCCACTTACCAGCGAGCAATGGTCACTCTGTTTCTTGATATGATTCATCATGAGATCGAGGTCTATGTTGATGACATGATTGCAAAGTCCCAAACAGAGGAGGAGCATCTTGTCAACTTATTAAAGCTGTTTGAGAGACTTAGGAAGTTCAGGCTGAGGCTGAATCCTAACAAATGCACTTTCGGAGTGCGGTCCGGAAAGTTATTGGGGTTTATCGTTAGTGAACGAGGGATTGAAGTTGATCCTGCAAAAATAAAAGCCATTCAAGAAATGCCAGCGCCGAGAACAGAAAAAGAAGTTCGTGGTTTCTTGGGCCGAATAAACTACATTGCAAGGTTTATCTCTCAGCTCACAGCCACGTGTGAACCGATGTTCAAGCTTTTAAAGAAAAATCAGGCGATTACTTGGAATGAGGATTGCCAGAAGGCATTCGACAAAATAAAGCAGTATCTTAAAGAACCTCCAATCTTGATACCCCCAGTGGCTGGACGGCCATTGATCATGTACCTGACGGTTCTGGAGAATAGTATGGGGTGTGTTCTCGGTCAGCACGACGAGACGGGCAGAAAGGAGCATGCCATTTATTATTTGAGTAAAAAGTTCACTGAGTGTGAATCTCGATACTCGATGCTGGAGAAGACGTGTTGTGCATTAGCTTGGGCCGCCAAACGTCTACGACAGTATATGCTCAACCACACCACTATGCTAATTTCGAAGATGGATCCGATCAAGTACGTCTTCGAGAAGCAGGCTCTTTTGGGCAGGATTGCCAGATGGCAAATGGTGTTAACGGAATATGATATTCAGTACGTCTCCCAGAAGGCCATTAAGGGAAGCGTATTGTCTGATTACCTTGCCGAACAGCCAATCGAAGACTACCAGCCGATGAAGTTCGAATTCCCTGACGAGGATATTATGTTTCTCAAAGCGAAGGATTGCGATGAGCCATTGCCCGTTGAGGGGCCAGATAGGAAGTCTCAGTGGAAGTTGATATTCGACGGAGCGGTTAATTCCTATGGAAGTGGTATCGGGGCTATCATCACAACTCCTCACGGATCCCACATCCCGTTTACTGCGAGACTGACGTTTCCAGTTACCAACAATGAAGCCGAGTATGAAGCATGTATTATGGGTCTAGAAGAGGCAATTGATTTGAGAATCAAGAATCTAGATATATATGGTGACTCAGCGCTTGTAATCAATCAGATTAAAGGGGAGTGGGAAACTCGTCAAGCGAATTTAGTGCCGTACATGAATTATGCCAGGAGGCTGCTTCTGTTCTTCGATCGAGTGGAACTTCATCATGTACCCAGGGCTGAAAATCAGATGGCTGATGCTTTAGCCACGCTGGCTTCAATGTACAAAGTCAATTATTGGAATGAGGCTCCAAGAATTGTACTTTCGCGTCTTGATAGACCGGCATTCGTCTTTGCAATCGAGGATGCCACCGACGGCAAGCCATGGTTCCACGACATCCAGACCTTCCTTATGACTAAGGAGTATCCCGCGGGTGCGTCAACCCAGGATAAGAAGACTCTAAGGAGGCTATCTGGAAACTTTTATCTCAATTCTGACGGAGTATTGTATAAGAGAAACCATGATCTCGTGCTACTCAGATGTGTAGATGAGAAAGAAGCAAGTATGCTCATGGAAGAAGTCCATGAGGGCACATTTGGTACGCACGCCGGCGGGCATGCCATGACGAGAAAGATCCTGAGAGCAGGGTATTACTGGCTGACTATGGAGTCGGATTGCTTCAGATTCGCGAAGAAATGTCACAAATGCCAGATTTATGCTGATAAAGTTCATGTGCCGCCGTGCCCATTGAATGTCATGTCCTCCCCTTGGCCGTTCTCCATGTGGGGCATCGACATGATAGGCAAGATCGAGCCCACTGCATCCAATGGTCATCATTTCATTCTGGTAGCTATCGACTACTTCACCAAATGGGTGAAGGCAGCCTCGTACGCTAATGTGACCAAGCAGGTGGTAGCTAAATTCATAAAGAGGGGCATCATCTGTCGCTATGGAATTCCCGAGCGGATCATTACTGATAATGGTTCGAATTTGAATAACAAGATGATGAAGGAGCTGTGCCAGAGCTTCAAGATTGAACACCACAACTCATCTCCTTACCGGCCGAAGATGAATGGCGCTGTTGAAGCGGCCAACATGAACATCAAGAAGATTGTTCAGAAGATGGTTGTGACGTACAAAGATTGGCACGAGATGCTGTCGTTTGCCTTGCACGGCTATCGTACGACAGTGCGTATGTCGACCGGGGCAACTCCTTTCTCCTTGGTGTACGGTATGGAAGCTGTCCTACCGCTAGAAGTGGAGATTCCTTCTTTGCGAGTTTTGGTTGATGTGAAACTCGACGAGGCAGAATGGATTACGAATCGCTTGAACCAACTCAGCCTGATGGACGAGAAGAGGTTAGCGTCGATTGCATTTGGTCGCCTGTACCAAAGCCGAATGAAGAAAGCTTATGATAAGAAGGTGCGTCCTAGAAGCTTTCAGACGGGTGATCTCGTCCTGAAGAAGATTCTTCCGCCACACTCCGATCACCGGGGCAAGTGGACTCCGAATTACGAAGGGCCGTATGTCGTCAGCAAGGTCTTCTCGGGAGGAGCTTTGTTGTTATCCACGATGGATGGTGAAGATTTTGCATCCCCGGTGAACGCGGACGCAGTTAAAAAATACTTTGCTTGAAAGAGACCCGCTGGACAAAAAAAAAGAAAGAGTCCAGGCAAAAAAGGGGCATCCCGGCGAACCAAAAACAGAAAAAAAGGTTCGGGCAAAAATTAGGGATATATTGAAAAAATGTACACCCGCGAAGTCGAAAACCTACACTGGGCGGCTTCGGCAAAAAAGGGTATCCCGGTGAACCGAAAACCCGTAAAGGGCGGTTCACGCAAAAGTTAGGGATTTGAATAAGCAAATGACTGCGTTTCGCGTGTGGACTTTCATTGTTTAGTGGTTTGGAGGACCTGAGGGCCGTTTATCTGAATCAATCTCTTCCGAAGCTGAAGCGTCGGAGAAGTATCGAAGTCGAGTGGGTCTTAGAGGGATTAACTCATGGTGTTCGTCTACGCCTCGTTGCCGACATTTGCATATACTGATGTATATTTATGTTTTCCTTTTGCGCGGCTTCCTCATTCCAGGAGCTTGCCTCTGTTGTAAAACATTTTTGCCCATTCAGGGGTTCATCATCAATAAAATGCACATTATTCAGCAATTCTGCTTGTCTGTTTAGCATTTATCTGTTTTGTTTGCGAATGAAAACGCCGATGTTTTTGATAAAATGCGCATACATAAACTTGCGGGCCTAGGCCCATTGGTTGTTGAAACGATTGATTACTTAAGTGTTGTCACGAGATAATAACCTTGATAGGCCCTTTTGAGGAGGGTATCTTGTTTGTTTGTTTGTGTTGTTGCAGGTGTAGCACCTTCTAGGAAGACGTGCCGTGCGCATCCCCGAAGCAGGGCGAGTCCTCCTTCTCCAGCAGAGTTCAGTAGTCTCTCCTCCGCAGCGGTTGAACACAGAATAGTGAGCATCGACATGTCTCCCCAGGTAGAGGTGATTCTCTTCCCCAAGCAGACGCCTCCTGAAGGAACGTCATTTTCTCAGCTGAGTCGCGCGCCGAAGCTCATATGCCCCCAGCACCGGGTCACGAGTGCAGGTCTCATAGGAATGTTCGGGTGCCGAAGTTCGTGCTTTCCCCAGTAAAATCGCCGAAGCAGGCGCCCCCCCAGCACCGGGTCACAAGTGCAAGTCTTGTAGGAAGTTGTTCGTATGCCGAAGGATGCAGTAACTGATGGTGCCAGACTGAAGTCTCCAGCGGAATTGAGATTCCCCACCAGAGTTATATTCTCTCCTGAAGTTGGATGATTCCCTCTTCCCCAGTAGAGTGTTGAAACAGCTAATGTTGTATTCCCCTGCAGAGTTGTACTCTCCCCCGAAGTCAGATGATTCTTTCTTCCCCAGCGAAATTGAAATTCCTCATCAGAGTCGTACTCTCCAGTGAAGTAGAATGATTTCTCTCCCCGGCTGAGTCCGCAAAAAAGTCGAATCCTTGGAAGCAGTTGGGACCATGAGTGGATGTTCCCTAACAGATATTGAACAGCTGATGCTGTATTTCCCCAGAGTCGTACTCTCTCCAGCGAAGCAGAATGACTTCTCCTTCCTCAGCCGAGTTTGCGGATGTCCAAGAGAGCCGAGTCCTTGGAAGTTGACCGGATCATGTTAGTTGTTCCCCCAGTGGAGTGTTAAGCAGCTGAAGTTGTTTCCCCACAGAGTTTTTATCCCCAGAAAAGTAGCCATGACGGCCACGCAGTTTATTCTCGCGATTGATATCAACAAGTCTGGTTTCTCGTAGAGCTTCGTCCCCTGCAGCAGATCAACTGAAGTTGCTTTCCCTGCAGCAGTCAACCAAAAGATCGTTTCCCCAGTCAGAGTCCGATTGATATTGGCGTGTCCACGTTCTCCTCAGCAGGATGATGCCTCTATCTGAGCAGTTCTTTCTCCTCGACAGGAGAACTTCCCCCCGGCATTTATTTTGCCGACGGAATCGCATCATTGTGCATGATTGCATAGCATAGTGCATGATTGCATAGAATAAACGCATAGCATTTCCACCGTGTGGGGCATAAGCGCCGAAGCATATGCATCATAAGCATGATCTAGGTCATTATCATTCTTGCCTTGCAGGTGTTCGGCCGAAGGATCGGTTGCTCAGGATGGTTCATGATATTCTCCCCAACAAGGTTGTTTTCTTAGATGATTCTTAAGACCCCGGTGTAACCTCCACAGTCGCTCGCTCAAGATGATTTTTGAGATCCCCAGCGAAGTCTTCAGGTCAAGATGATTCTTGAATTCCTCAGCAGAGCCATTTGCTTAAGATGATTCTTAAGACCTCAGCGCTGTTTCCCGAGTTGTTTGCTTAGGATGATTCTTGAGCTCCCTAGTAGCGTCCCCAGCAAGAGTTGCCCAGGAAGATTCCTGGAATCCCAAGCAGACTGTTTGCTCCAGAATGGTTATCAGTTCAGGATGATTCTTGAAGGCGCCCGACGAAGTTGTTTGTTCAAGATGATTCTTGAAGTCCTTAGTAGCGTGATATGTATGCTCCAACCGTGATGTCTAATCTGAAGATTGACTTCGTGAACGCCTGAAGGCGATATCAGAAGGTTCCTGTGGGTTCGGAGTTCCTCATTGATGAATCAACGTATAGCTGAAGACAAGGTTCCAAAATTTGCAAGATGATCCGTGTTGGTCTGAAGACCAAGTCAGTTGTCCTGAGGTGATGATTGATCGCGATCAAGTGAATAGTGTTTCTTCTGATTAAAGTCGAAGATGCTTCTCCAGCTGAAGCGGAGTTTTGCCTAAAGGAAAAGTGTTTGAATCCCCGTAGAGTCATGAATGGCTCAGGATACCATTTCTCTGACTGAAGTCACAGATTTCCCAAGCTGAAGCGAAGGTGCCTGAAGTCAAGGTTATCCCCAAGGTCATGAATGACCTAGGATTCATTTTTCGGACTGAAGGCCGAAGTATATCCCTGACTGAAGTCTAGGATACTCTATAGCAGAGGCGGAGTTGCCTGAAGGCAGATCCATGTATCCTTGAAGGCCAAGGACCATTTCTTTAGACTGAAGTCGAAGATACCTCCTGCAGAGTTGCCGACGGGCAAAGTTTACATCCTTGAAGGTCAAGGATGTTTATCTTCAGAAGTACTTGAAGATCTTTTCTAGCTAAAGCTGGGATCGCCGACGGGCAAGGTTTATATCCTTGAAGGCCAAGGATGTCTATCTTCAGAAGAACTTGAAGATTCTCCAACGGATCTGGAGTGGCCAGGGGCCAGGGTTTCATCTATCTTTAGAAGAACTTGAAGATTCTCCAGCGAAGCTGGAAGTGGCCGGGGCTAGGGTTTCATCCATCCTTGAAGGCCAAGGATGCTTATCTTCAGAAGTACTTAAAGATCTTTTCTAGCTGAAGCTGGAAGTGGCCGGGGGCCAGGGTTTCATATAGTTTTGATGTTGAAGTTCTACAGTGGGCAGTGTGCAGTAGTATTCGGATGTTCGTTATGGTTCTGAGGGTGAACCCCAGGTCAGAGCATGCGTAGTTGAGTATCTCATTCCCAGCGGAGTAATTTCAAATACGCAAGTGTACCTTTTGTTCCATTTACCAGGGGTGAACCCCAGGTCAGAGCAGGTTTGTGTTCGACGGCGATGTTGAATGTATGTGTTTGTTCGACGGCGAGGTTGGATGTTTGTTCGACGGCGAGGTTGAATGTTTGCTCGACGGCGAGGTTGAATGTTCATTTTGGGATTATGATTGGTTCGACGGCGAGGTTGAATGTCTGTTTGACGGCGAGGTCAGATTATGATTGGTTCGACGGCGATGTTGAATATGTCCGGCGGCGAGGTCAGATTATGTTTGTTCGACGGCGAGGTTGGATGTTTGTTTGACGGCGATGTCAGACTTTGTAAATCCCCAGCAGAGATGATGTTTGTACGACGGCGACGTCGAGTGTCTCTCAGAGCGATGTTTGTTTCCGACGGCGATGTTAGGTGATGCAGATCCTTTAGTTCTCCAGCGGCGATGCGGGGTATTTTGATTGTCCGACAGCGATGTCAGGTTCAGTTTTCCAGCGGCGATGTTGGGCATGTCAAGTTGATCCAGTCTTCTGACGGCGATGTTAGGTGATGCAGATCCTTTAGTTCTCCAGCGGCGATGCGGGGTATTTTAATTGTCCGACGGCAATGTCAGATTTAGTTCTCCAGCGGTGATGTTGGGTATGTTGATTGTCCGACGGCGATGTCAGATTTAGTTCTCCAGCGGCGATGCGGGGTATTTTGTCAGATTCATTTCTCCAGTGGCGATGCGGGGTATTTTGTTCAGTATTGTATTTTCTCCAGCGGCGATGCGGGGCATTTTGGGTGATCGACGGTGATGTCAGACTTAGTTTTCCGGCGGCGATGTTGGATGTTTGTTTCCCCGGGTTATGGTTGTTCTTGACGGCGATGTCAGGTGATTTGGTGTTCCAGCGGCGATGTTGGGTGTATCAGATAGGTTAGTCCTCCAGCGGCGATGTTGGGTGTTGTGGTTGTCTGAAGGCAATATCAGAAGAAGTTAATGTGGATGACTGATGTAACGCCCCGATTCTGAATTCCCATTAATTGTTGAGTCTTTTAATTTATTTAATTGATGTTTGTTTAAATTGAGAAATTATATATTGCTATGTGGTGTTTTGCTTATTTTATCTATTTTACCGATTCTGAGAGTTTTCGGGGAATTAGAGTAAAAAGGGCATTTTAGACATTTAGCACTTTAGTGTGAGGATTGATTGATAAGTGTTGGAAAGAATTTGAGAGGAAAGAAATAGAGGTAGAAATAGAATAAGAGAGGAAAAGAAAGAAAGATAGTAACATAAGAAGAAAAACAAGAGAAAGAAAAGAGGAGAAGAGAAAGTGGAGAGGAAAACCTAGAATCATCAAGGAATCATCACCAAAGCTTGCAATCGATCGGTAAGGGTGTGAAACTTCATCATCTCTTTAATGTATATGATTGTATGTGTATGTGTGTGGATTTTGTAGAGTTCTACTCTTTTTCCACTTAGGTTAGAAGTTGGTTTTGTGAGTAGATTGAGGTTTTAATCGGTTAGAACTCGGATTAGACGATGTAGTTTAGTCGGGTGATGGTTGGGTTGTGCTACTGTGATTGGTTTGGATTTAATCGGTTGGTTGTGTGGAGTTTGGGCTTTGAGACAGCCATGGAAGTTCTGTCTTCGCAGGCTCGCCAGGCGAATGGCAGCGAAGCTTCGCCAGGCGAAGCCCAGCGAGCTGTAGCGAAGCAAGTCAGAAGCTAATACCCTGTATTCGCTGGCAAGTTCGCCAGGCGAGGTGAGTTGGCGAAGGTTCGCCAGGCGAGTGGGTAGCGAGCCTCAGCGAGTAATTCCAGAATTACTCCCAGTGGACTTCGCTGGGGAGTTCGCCAGGCGAAGGCCAGCGAGCATTCGCTGCGTGGCTTCGCCAGGCGAAGGTTGGCGAACCTGGCAGTGTTATTTTGTTTTGCTGTTTGTTCATAGCATGATGTTTGGTTGATTCAATTATGATTAATGCCTATATGAATGATTGATGTGTGAACTGTTCCAACATGTCGTGCTGTGGGTGGCCGAAAGGCGTGAATCCTAGATTGTAGAGTAAATGATAAATCTTGAATATTTGATAATCTTGTGTATTTGTTCGAATTGAATAGAAATGCATTGATGGGCTGATATGTGTGTAATTTCATGATAATGTGATGCGCCTCTTTTATACCATGTTTTAATTAAACTCTGATGAAATAAATGTTTTAAGTGCCTAATTGATTTATTTGATTAATTTGGGGGTATAGAAAGGGGGTGTTACATTAAGTGGTATCAGAGCCAGTGTTGAGTCAGTCGTGTCTGTCTTGTTGTTGTGTTGGTTGAACGGTTGTTTAACCCTGTTGATTTTTGGGAATCCTCAGAATATGGCAGGTCGTAATGACAATGCTATGGCAGCGGCGTTAGAGGCTATGGCCAGAGCTGTGCAGGGTGCACCTAACGTGAATGCGAATGATGAGTTCAGGAAGAACCAACCACCGGTGTTTAAAGGGAGATTTGATCCGGATGGTGCTCAGATATGGTTAAAGGAAATTGAGAGAATTTTTAGGGTGATGGATTGTGCTGAAGGGAATAAGGTGAGACTAGGGACTCACATGCTGAGAGAAGAGGCCGATGACTGGTGGGTCAGCATGAGGCAAGTTCTTGAGGTCGACGACGAGGAGATTACGTGGGATTTATTTCGTGCTGAGTTTCTAAGGAAGTATTATCCCGAAAGTGTTAAAGGGAAGAGAGAAATGGAATTTCTGGAGTTGAAACAAGGTAATATGTCGGTGGTGGACTACACCGCTAAGTTTACTGAGTTAGTGAAGTTTCACCCTCACTATGATGCGGTTACGGCGGAATTTTCCAAATGTATCAAGTATGAGAATGGCTTGCGTCCAGAGATAAAGCAAGCGGTGGGGTATCAAAGGATACGAAGATTTTCGGATTTGACTGAGTGTTGTAGAATTTATGAAGAAGACAGTAGAGCTCGTTCTACTCATTATAAAGGTTTGAGCGAGAGGAGAGGGAAGCAGCAAGTGCGAAGCGGACCTTATGTGACGCCTGCTGAGAAGGGCAAACATAGGGGAAACTTGGATAGGAGACCCGGAGGAGGTTCCGGTGCGATCAAATGTTTTAAGTGTGGCGTGATGGGCCACAAGTCTTATGATTGTGGAAAGTTCAAGGCGAAGTGTTCCAACTGTGGACTCTTTGGTCATGATGCAGCAGAGTGTAGAAAGAATGCTGTGAAGTGTTTTAATTGTGGCGAGGTGGGTCACATTAGCTCGAATTGTACCAAACCGAAGCAAGCTCAGGCGGGCGGAAAAGTTTTCGCATTAGCAGGTTCAGACGCCACTAATGCGGCAGATCGTTTGATTAAAGGTACATGCTTTATTAATGATATGCCTTTAGTTGCTATTATTGATACTGGAGCGACTCACTCGTTCATTTCTCTTGCGTGTGCTAAGCGGTTGGATTTGTGTATGGTTTCTTTGAGTAGTGGTATGGTTATTGGGACTCCCGCTTCGGGGTCGGTAACTACTTCTTTGGTGTGTGCAAGTTGTCCTTTGACCATGTATGGTAAGGACTTCGTTATGGATTTAGTGTGTTTGCCGTTGGAAGGTTTGGACGTAATCTTGGGTATGAATTGGTTGCAATTTAATAGAGTTCATTTGGATTGCTATCACAAGTTAGTAAGGTTTCCTTCTTTGGAAGATGGTGAAAACGAGAGTTTTCTTTCCACTAAAGAGTTGAAGAAACTTTTAGCGGACGAAGCTCAGTTGTTTGGTTTGTTTGCATCGTTGTCGGTGGAGAGCAAAGTTGAGCTCGACGTGTTTCCTGTGGTTTGTGAATTTCCCGAAGTGTTTCCGAAAGATGTTGCGGATGTGCCGCCAAAGAGAGAGGTTGAATTTTCTATTGATCTAGTTCAGGGTACTAGACCGATTTCGATGGCCCCGTATCGGATGTCGGCATCGGAATTGGTGGAATTGAAGAAGCAGTTGAATGATTTGTTGGGTAAGAGATTTGTAAGACCAAGTGTTTCTCCTTGGGGTGCGCCGGTATTGTTGGTAAAGAAGAAGGATGGTAGTATGCGATTGTGTATTGATTATCGGCAGTTGAATAAGGTGACAATTAAGAACAAGTATCCGCTTCCAAGAATTGATGATCTGATGGATCAATTGGTTGGAGCCCGTGTTTTTAGTAAGATTGATTTAAGATCCGGTTATCACCAGATTCGGGTTAAGGAAGAAGATATTTCGAAGACGGCTTTTAGAACACGATATGGTCACTATGAGTATACGGTGATGCCATTCGGAGTTTCTAATGCGCCGGGTGTTTTCATGGAATATATGAACCGTATCTTCCACGAGCAGTTGGATCATTTTGTGGTGGTGTTTATCGATGACATTTTGATTTATTCTAATTCTCGAGAGGAACACGAAGAACATTTAAGGATTGTGTTGCGAATTTTGAAAGAGAAGAAGTTGTATGCAAAGTTGTCTAAGTGTGAGTTTTGGTTGTCGGAGGTGAGTTTTCTTGGGCATATTATTTCCGGCAATGGTATTAGTGTGGATCCATCCAAGATCGATGCGGTAATGCAATGGGAGACTCCCAGATCGGTTACGGAAATTCGAAGCTTTTTGGGCTTGGCCGGTTACTACCGGAGGTTTATCGAAGGATTTTCAAGGTTAGCACTTCCGTTAACGCAGTTGACTTGTAAAGGAAAGGCTTTTATTTGGGATGTTAATTGTGAAGAGAGTTTCATGGAATTAAAGAGAAGGTTAACGTCAGCGCCAGTTTTGATTTTGCCGAATCCTACGGAACCTTTTGTGGTTTACTGCGATGCTTCTTTGTCAGGATTGGGTGGTGTATTAATGCAAGATGGGAAGGTCGTGGCGTATGCTTCTAGGCAGTTGAGAGTGCATGAAAAGAATTATCCTACTCATGATTTGGAGTTAGCGGCCGTGGTGTTCGTTTTGAAAATTTGGAGGCACTATCTTTATGGTGCAAGATTTGAAGTTTTTAGCGATCACAAGAGTTTGAAGTATTTGTTTGACCAAAAGGAATTGAATATGAGGCAAAGGAGATGGCTAGAACTTTTGAAGGACTATGATTTTGGTTTAAATTATCATCCGGGTAAGGCGAATGTGGTAGCCGATGCTTTAAGTCGGAAGTCGTTGCACGTGTCTACTTTGATGGTTAGAGAGTGGGAACTCTTGGAGAACTTTAGAGATTTGAGTTTGGTTTGTGAGTTAACGCCGAGTAGTGTGAAGCTTGGTATGTTGCATGTCACGAATGATTTCCTTACTACAGTGTGCGAAAAGCAAAAGTTGGACTTGAAATTTGTGGATTTGATGACGAATGGGAATGAAGATTTCAAAGTTGATGAATTAGGAGTTTTGAGGTTTCGAGGTCGTATTTGTATTCCCGATGACGCGGATTTGAAAAAGATGATATTGGAAGAGGGACATCGGAGTAACTTAAGTATTCATCCGGGAGCGAATAAGATGTATCAGGATTTGAAGAAGATCTTTTGGTGGTCTGGATTGAAAAGCGATGTTGCTCGTTTTGTGTACTCGTGTTTGACTTGTCAGAAGTCTAAGGTGGAGCATCAGAAGCCTAGTGGATTGATGCAACCGTTGGATATTCCGGAATGGAAATGGGATAGTATATCGATGGATTTTGTTACGGGATTGCCGAATACGCAAAGAGGACATAATGCTATTTGGGTGATTGTTGATAGGCTTACTAAATCGGCTCATTTTATTCCGATTGATATTACTTATTCTTTGGAAAGGTTAGCCGAGATTTATGTGGGCACTATTGTGAAGCTTCATGGAGTTCCTAAGAGTATTGTGTCGGATAGAGATCCTAGATTTACTTCAAGATTTTGGGAGAGTTTGCAAGGTGCCTTGGGTTCTAAGTTGAGATTGAGTTCGGCATATCATCCGCAAACGGATGGTCAAACCGAGAGGACGATTCAATCGTTAGAAGATTTGTTGCGTGCTTGTGTGCTTGAACAAGGTGGTGCATGGGACAGTTATTTAGCGTTGATTGAATTCACCTATAATAACAGTTTCCATTCAAGTATCGGTATGGCGCCATTTGAGGCTTTATATGGTCGGAGATGTCGAACACCTCTGTGTTGGCATGAGACAGGTGAAAAGTCGGTAGTTGGTCCTGAAATGGTACAGCAAACGACGGAAAAGGTGAAATTTATTCGAGAAAAGATGAAAGCTTCTCAGAATAGACAGAAAAGTTATCATGATAAAAGGAGAAAGGATCTCGAGTTTCAAGAGGGCGGCCATGTGTTTTTGAGAGTTACACCGGTTACGGGTGTGGGTCGTGCTTTGAAGTCGAGAAAGTTGACTTCTCGTTTTATTGGTCCGTATCAGATTGTCGCACGAGTTGGTGCTGTGGCTTATCGTGTGGCGTTGCCTCCGAATCTTTCGAATTTGCATGATGTATTCCATGTCTCGCAACTTCGGAAGTATGTTCCGGATCCGTCACATGTGATCCCAATGGATGAAGTTGAAGTAAGAGATAACCTTACAGTTGAAGTTTTACCGGTTAGTATTTTGGACCGTGAAGTTAAGAAACTAAGAGGCAAGGATATTGCGCTTGTGAAAGTGTCCTGGGGAGGTGCCGCGGAAGGCAACATGACTTGGGAATTGGAAAGCAAGATGCAAGAATCGCATCCAGAGTTGTTTGAATCAGGTGATATTTTCGAGGACGAAAATTTCTAAAGTGGGGGAGAGTTGTAACGCCCCGATTCTGAATTCCCATTAATTGTTGAGTCTTTTAATTTATTTAATTGATGTTTGTTTAAATTGAGAAATTATATATTGCTATGTGGTGTTTTGCTTATTTTATCTATTTTACCGATTCTGAGAGTTTTCGGGGAATTAGAGTAAAAAGGGCATTTTAGACATTTAGCACTTTAGTGTGAGGATTGATTGATAAGTGTTGGAAAGAATTTGAGAGGAAAGAAATAGAGGTAGAAATAGAATAAGAGAGGAAAAGAAAGAAAGATAGTAACATAAGAAGAAAAACAAGAGAAAGAAAAGAGGAGAAGAGAAAGTGGAGAGGAAAACCTAGAATCATCAAGGAATCATCACCAAAGCTTGCAATCGATCGGTAAGGGTGTGAAACTTCATCATCTCTTTAATGTATATGATTGTATGTGTATGTGTGTGGATTTTGTAGAGTTCTACTCTTTTTCCACTTAGGTTAGAAGTTGGTTTTGTGAGTAGATTGAGGTTTTAATCGGTTAGAACTCGGATTAGACGATGTAGTTTAGTCGGGTGATGGTTGGGTTGTGCTACTGTGATTGGTTTGGATTTAATCGGTTGGTTGTGTGGAGTTTGGGCTTTGAGACAGCCATGGAAGTTCTGTCTTCGCAGGCTCGCCAGGCGAATGGCAGCGAAGCTTCGCCAGGCGAAGCCCAGCGAGCTGTAGCGAAGCAAGTCAGAAGCTAATACCCTGTATTCGCTGGCAAGTTCGCCAGGCGAGGTGAGTTGGCGAAGGTTCGCCAGGCGAGTGGGTAGCGAGCCTCAGCGAGTAATTCCAGAATTACTCCCAGTGGACTTCGCTGGGGAGTTCGCCAGGCGAAGGCCAGCGAGCATTCGCTGCGTGGCTTCGCCAGGCGAAGGTTGGCGAACCTGGCAGTGTTATTTTGTTTTGCTGTTTGTTCATAGCATGATGTTTGGTTGATTCAATTATGATTAATGCCTATATGAATGATTGATGTGTGAACTGTTCCAACATGTCGTGCTGTGGGTGGCCGAAAGGCGTGAATCCTAGATTGTAGAGTAAATGATAAATCTTGAATATTTGATAATCTTGTGTATTTGTTCGAATTGAATAGAAATGCATTGATGGGCTGATATGTGTGTAATTTCATGATAATGTGATGCGCCTCTTTTATACCATGTTTTAATTAAACTCTGATGAAATAAATGTTTTAAGTGCCTAATTGATTTATTTGATTAATTTGGGGGTATAGAAAGGGGGTGTTACAACTGACGGCGATGTCAGATCAGTATTTCTCCAGATAGTTGTCGTGCAGCTATTATTCCAGTGTTCGACGAGTTGAGCAGTTGGCAAATTTTCGGGTTTACCGATATTCAACCGTCTCGCACCTTGATTGGCTGAGAGTCGTTCACTTCTCACCCAGTCAGGTTCAAGCCGTTTGAATAGGGGCAGCTGTTGCACCCCAAAATTTGACCAACAATTATTTATTCATTGAGTGTTTGAAATTTGATACCTTCATCAGAAAGCTCAAGAGATCCTCAGAGAATTGGTTGAAACCAAGGTTGTGTGCCTCATAGCTTGAGAGTTGTAGGAGCTCCTCAGATGATTCTGAGACTTTGAGAATGAACTTGATGCTTTGAGAAAGTGTATGAGATGTCTTGAAAGCCATCATGAAGCCTAGAGAAGTCATTGTGCAAGAGTTCAGAAGATTCAACCATGAATGGTAGAATTAGGGTTTTGACTGGGTCAACCCTAGGATAACTGAAAATTTGGAGAAGGTTGAGACCTAATCCAAGGGCCATGAGATCATGGAATGATGCATAGAGATGTTATAAAGATGATTCCTAGACCAACTCATCATGATTGAGGAGTTTGAGAAGTTTTGAGTTAGGGTTTCCAAGGATTGTCAGTGAAAAAACCCTAATTTGATCCCTATTTTCCAGGCAGTTTTAGCTCAAGATGTGATTGATATCTCATCTTCCCCATAACATGAATGTTGTAGAGCTTGTTCTTAGCTTTAATTTGAGTGGTGGAAGTCCTTGATAGGAGTTGCAGAGATCAAGTTATGGTTTTAACGAATTACAGGTCATCTGAGGTGTGTGAATCTGGGTCCTTGAAAGTCACCCAACTTGCAGACAACTTTTGCCCTAGTAGGATGATTCCTATGATCTCTTGGTCAACATGAATGTTGAAGGGCATATTCTTAGATTTAATTTGAGTGGTAGAAGTCCTTTATAGGATTTGTGGAACTCAACTTATGGTTGGAACAAGACAGGGGTATTTTGGTCATTTGGCAGTTATAGGTCATTTTAAGCAAAGGCCATATCTCCTATTTCCAAGCCTCAAATGGAAAAACTCAAAACATGAAAGTTGTTCAAAATGGAATTTTAAGCCTAGAAAGAAGGTCATGAATTGTGGGAAAAGCTCATAGCATGGAATGACAAAGTTTGGTAAATTTGAACTAAAAATGGCTTATAAGTTAATTCAAGTTAAGTTGGAAATGGGTTTGGGAGATCTATGAGTCCAAAATAGGTCATCCAATATACCATTTTGAATGTAAATGACATTCTAAAAACTTTGGTTTAAATAGAATTTTGATTTGAGGCTCAAAAATGAAGTTTGCTTTGGAAAATTGTTACTTGAATCTTAAGACAACTTGAGAAATCTTCACACAAGGCAAATATGAGCTGATTTTTTTGTACACTCCACCTCAATATCTCACAAGGGGAGATTTTGGCACAAAATTGCAAGGCATAACATATGAGATATGAGATAACCAATATGGCATGTCATGAGATTTTCATCACTTTCTAGTGGATTCTAGAAGCTTCTAGTTGATTCCATGGATTGTTATATAACAAGTGAATCATGATGAGTAAGGGGTTGGTCAGGAAGAGAGTTTTCAGAGGAGAGAGAGAGAGAGAGAGAGAGAGAGAGAGAGAGAGAGACATTGCCATTGAAGAGCTTCCTTCAAGATCAAGCAACACACATTTCCTCCCTCACTTGCATTGCATGCATTTTACTGTTAAAGCTGATGCTTTTGTCTGTTGTGGTGTATCATTGACATGATCCCTTAGGACTCTAATTTCCTTTGATAAGGATTTGATGATATACTTTTAGGTTGAAACCTATGCATGACAACTTCTAGGAGTTCCCTGTTCAAACCTCAACCATAGGATGAATCCATGGCATGATAACAGTAGGACTTGATAGTCTCCCTCCTAGTTGGGCCTGGTCTCTTCTCATCTCAAAACAGTTTAAGATACAGTAATCATGAATGATTTATTTCGTACGTTACGAGCCTTAAGCTATCTGAGAAAGGATTGTGGAAGAGCTGCTTTTTCCACAGTCTGGATGTTTAGTATGGTACCCTTTGGGTGACATGCGACGCATTCACTCTCAGGTCATAGTCTCTAGTGCGGTTGAAATCGCAAACACAATAAAAAGCACTTCTTTCAAAACAGGAAATAAACCGTAGTTTCCCGAACTACGTGAGCTCTGATCTCTCATACCTGTTGAGAGTACGTAGGCACTAGATGGCGAAGTCTTGGCGAGCTACCTTCCCCCATAACCCTTCGTAGGCCGAACTACGTGGACTCTGATTTCTCATTCTCTGATGAGAATACGTAGGCATAAAGTGCGACGCTTTGCCGAGTCATTTTTCTTTTCTTTTTCAGCCAGCCTTGATAGGTAGATAGATTATAACCAACCCTTCCAAGTAACAAACAAGCGTGGATCCCGTCGAGTACGACGGACGCGAGGGGTGCTAATACCTTCCCCTTGCGTAACCGACTCCCGAACCCAGACAATGGTTGCGATGACCTTGTCTTACCCTTATTCGTCAGGTTTTTCCGATCGTTTCCTTTCCCACTCTGAGGGATAAATAACGAAAGGTGACGACTCTTCTATCATGCCGGCACCTTATTTTTGCGCAAGCGACACGCATTACTATCTGAACCCCCACTCTGAGTCCATTGATGAAATGAACTGTCCATAGTTGCTATCTGCACCCAAGTTTCATATTTTAATTTCATTTTCTTCCATTTTTCATTAATCTTTGAAAAATCATAATAAATAGAAAATTAATGATTTTTGCATGGGGATTTTTTCTCCCATTTCATGATAATGTCTAGAAAATTATCAAATAAAAATATTTGCATTTCATGCATTTTAATATTTTTTGTGTATTTTCTATTTTAATTGCTTTTTAATTCTTTTATGTTGATACATGAATTTGTAGAATTTTGTTTAGGTAATTCCCTTAGTATTTTTAGGCCATTCTTTTTTAGATAGTTATATTAGGGCTTTAGCTCCCCCCTGGATTTATTCCATAATTTTGTGATGAGTTTTAGGTTAGTTTTCATTAGATGACATTAGGTTGTGTAGAATTAGGTTAATCCTTAACATAGGTCCACAATAACATTAGAATTTTGGGTTTCTAGGTCAAGTTAGACATTGGGGAATATAAGGGTATTAAGGGTAAGTATATAGGATCCCCTAGAAATTATATTAGGTTTTAATATAGTGGTATACTATTTTTAGATGATTTTTGTAGTTGATGATTGTTTGTGTTGCCCTTGTGGGCTTGTATTTTTGTTTGCTTTGCTTTGTGGGCTTGGAGAGCTTGGTTTTGTTCTGAGGAGCATTGAGGAGCATAGTAGGAGCATTGAGGAGCTTTATCTTTTTTGTTTTGTTGATTGTTTTAGGGTTAGGGATTAGGAAGAGTTTAGACCTAGTTAACTTCTTTCTTAAACATGGATGGTATCTGTCACCTCCATTCCTCCCTATGATTCAAAGTCCTTCCATGGTATACACCTCTCTCCTTTGGAGGGATAAGTGATGGTACCTAGGAAGTAGAACTTTTGAGGGAACCATTCCTTTGATGTTGAACCCTTATAGGTCACCTTTGGTGGTCAATAAGCAGTTTAACATCCCAGCTTATCCAGTTAAGTGATTTCCTCTGGTTTGATTATCTTGAGAGATGCTGAGCTTGAGTTTGAAGATGAAGACTTCATTGAAAAGTGTAGAAGAGGATGAATCCTTGAGCATTGTCATTCCAGTTGAAGCTTGAAGAGCAACAAGAGCAAGTTGATACTTGAAGACCCAATGAAGATCCAGTAAAGACTGAAGGATGAAGTTGATACTTCTAAGTGATTGAAGATTACTCTAAGAAGCTGAAGCTTGCAAAAAGAGAAGACAAGTTGAAACTTATGTTGAAAGGTTGAAACCTGGAAAAGCAAAATTGATATTTGTCAAGAGCGATAGAAGTCTGAAGACTGAGTTGCTGTTGGAAGAGCTGAAGCTTGGGGTTGAGAGAGGAGTTGCTTTCTTCTCTGTTTTCTTTTCTGTATTGACATGTTTTGTTTGAATTGCTTGATGCATTAGGATAAGTCCATATCTAGAATAAGTAGAATCTAGGGGCATGATTGCACTAGAGGTTGAGTTGCTCCCTCTGCTTGTATTGTTATTGTGTGGCTTTGCTTGCGGGTATTCGGTAGAGCCCAGCTCCCTTGCCCATGTGGTTTGTTTGTCTGATGGCATTTTATTTCATTTCTTCTGTATGATTGCAGTTTACTGTATTTTGCTTGATAGCATGTTTTATCTTTTAGTATGATTACTTTTATCCATTTTGGCTTGAGGTTGAGATGAGCTTTTGGAGGCTGAAGCCCCACACACATTTCCTCCCTCACTTGCATTGCATGCATTTGACTGTTTAAAGCTGATGCTTTGTCTGTTTTGGTGTATCATTGACATGATCCCTTAGGACTCTCATTTCCTTTGATAAGGAATTGATGATAGAACTTTAGGTTGAAACCTATGCATGACAACTTCTAGGAGTTCCCTGTTCAAATCTCAACCATAGGATGAATCCTTGGCATGACAACAGTAGGACTTGATAGTCTCCCTCCTAGTTGGGCCTGTTCTCTTCTCATCTCAAAACAGTTTAAGATACAGTAATCATGAATGATTTCTTTCGCACGTTACGAGCCTTAAGCTATCTGAGAAAGGATTGTGGGAGAGTTTCTTTTCCACAGTCTGGATGTTTAGTATGGTACCCTTTGGGTGACATGCAACGCATTCACTCTCAGGTCATAGTCTCTAGTGCGATTGAAATTGCAAACACAATAAAAAACACTTCTTTCGTAAAAGACAGGAAATAAAGCGTAGTGTCCCGAACTACATAAGCTCTGATCTCTCATACCTGTTGAGAGTACGTAGGCACAGTACTGATGTATTGGCGAGCTACCTTCCCCCATAATCCGTCGTAGGTCGAACTACATTGACTCTGATTTCTCGTTCTCTGATGAGAATATGTAGGCATAAAGTGTGACGCTTTACCGAGTCAATTTCTTTTTTAAGCCAACCTTGATAGGTAGATAGATAAAACCAACCCGTCCAGTAAACACAACAAGTGTGGATCCCGTCGAGTACGACGGACGTGAGGGGTGCTAATACCTTCCCCTTGCTTAACCAACTCCCGAATCCAGACAATGGTTGAGATGACCTTGTCTTACCCTTTTTCGTCAGGATTCTCCGATCGTTTCCTTTCCCGATCTGAGGGATAAATAACGAAAGGTGGCGACTCTTCTGTTGTGCCGGCACCTTATTTTCGCGCAAGCGACAACTGGCGACTCTGCTGGGGACTCCAACGGTTCCCTATGCGAGTCAATCCTAACGCTTGTATGTTTACTTATTGGGTTGCGTTTATTTATCGCAGTTTACTTCTCGCACTTTATTTCCCGCATTTTATTTTCAGTATAATATGATTATCTGTGCTGTTGTGGAAAGGGGCATTCTGATGAGTGAGAAGCCAGACCCAGGCTTGAGTGCACCATAGAATTAGTTGTGGAAATTAGTGGGCGCGTGCTTGCTTTGCAGGCACTAGTGTCTCATGAAATCCACGCTCAGACGAGGTTCATCTGGTTGGCTTCTCTTTCAACCCTTTGGGTTGAGACGGTTGCTGGTTTGGTGGATTGTCGACTCTGGGGACCGATCATTTGTGATTCAGCCGAGTGAGGCCGCTTCATGAGCTGGTGATGCCACACCTTCTGGGTATCGTATCACCCCTCTTGAATGTCTGTGACGCTGATGAACGCATAGGATGCCGAACTTGAGTCAGTTTAGGTCCATACCTGTGAGCAGGGTTGGGTTTATTGCAGGAAACCGTGACCTTCAGACTACCTGGTTTTCTTGACAGTGAATCAGTTTTGTTGGTACCCGGGGTTTCTCAGTTGCAGATTTGTCTGTTCTTGATAGAGCAGGTTTTGATCAGAGGATCTTATCATCAGATGTATATTTGTTCTTGATAGAGCAGGTTTTGATCAGAGGATCTTATCATCAGATGTGTATTTGTTCTTGATAGAGCAGATTTTGATCAGAGGATCTTATCATCAGATGTGTATTTGTTCTTGATAGAGCAGGTTTTGATCAGAGGATCTTATCATCAGATGTGTATTTGTTCTTGATAGAGCAGGTTTTGATCAGAGGATCTTATCAGCAGATGTTGTTTGTTCTTGATAGAGCAGGTTTTGATCAGAGGATCTCATCAGCAGATGTTGTTTGTTCTTGATAGAGCATATTTTTGAGTGGGGTCTGAAGATCTCATCAGCAGCTATATGTTTGTTCTTGATAGAGCAGATTTTTGATTGAGGTCTGAAGACCTCACCAGCAGATATCTCTTGATCCTACATCCGAGGTCCTTATTATCAGACATTTGTTCTTGACAAAGCAGAATTATGATCCTGTGTATATGGCCCTATCAGATGGTGGTTCTTGGCAGATCAGATTTGTGGTCCGATACCGGGATTTCCTTCTTATCAGATGCAGTGGTTGTTCTTGATAGAGCAAGATTTTGGTTTTGTTGATACAGAATCTACACAGTAGTTGCCTTGGCCTCCTATTGCATGATTGCATTTTGCATTAGTTTGCATATTCATTTGCATTTCATTAACGTGTGTCTGTGTTGCAAGTACCGTTTTCCCCGATCCAGGATTTCTTGCCTCCTATTGTATTGTTATGGGCTCTCTGAGGAAGATCGTGGCTTACAAGTTCCCTGCCCCTGATGTGGTTAAGCTGACTGGTTTGATAGCTTTAGCAGATGATTCTGTGAGGGATGAGTTCAGAAAATCTTACGGCAGGTTGCTCAGTTTGGTTCATAAGCCTTCTTTGTTCGAGTTGAATGGGTTGCACGCTCTGTTGCAGTTCTACGACCCTCCGCTGAGATGTTTTACTTTTCAGGACTTTGTTCTCGCACCTACGCTGGAAGAATATGCTGATTTGGTAGGTGTGCCTATCAAGAGGCAGATGCCTTTTGTTCACATGGATGTTGAGCCTGATCTGGCTGGTTTAGCTCCTTCACTTCACCTGGATGCCTCCGAGTTGGTATTGTCTAGTTAGAACAAGGTTCCTGGGTTCTCCTTGCAATTTTTAGTGGGAAAGGCTCAGCAGTGCGCCAAGGACGGATGTTGGGTCGCGTTCAATGCCATCCTCGCTCTGTGCATATATGGCATCATTCTGTTCCCCAACATGCCCAATTTTGTAGACTTCGATGCATTTCACATCTTCACATCAGGGAATCCAGTCCCTACCTTGATAGGAGATGTCTATCATTCAGTCCACTACAAAAACGAGAACAGGAGGGGGAAGAATGTCTCGTGCTGCGTACCCTTGCTGTATAAATGGCTTGATAGTCATCTGCCCAAGAGGGGTCCTTTTGTCTCGTCTGCAGCCACAGCTGAATGGTCCGAGCGTCTGATGAGTTTATCTGCAGAGGATATTGACTGGTTCGACAAAGATAGGTTGGGTACTGAGGTGATCTTCAGTTGCAGCGGGTTTCCAAATGTGTCGCTGATAGGTAGGAAGGGCTGTATAAACTACAATCCGTCGTTGCTGGTTCGACAGTTCGCGTATGCTTTGAGAACTCCGCCGAAGGATGAAGAGGTACAGGAATCTCTGTACCTCACTAGTATTCTAGAGGGGGATCTGTTGTCCAAACTTCAGCGCGCGTGGAATGGTATCAGTAAGCGAGGAAAGCCTTTGCTGGGAAAAAGCAACAGTCAAGCCTACCCTCCGTATTTGACTTGGACCGGAGCCAGGGCCGATGCTATAGGGATGCCGTTTCCTTATGCCAAGCCAGAAAGCCCTCAAATGATCGAAGAGCCTACTACTGTGCCCATTCAGCAGCATAATCAGGTGTTAGCTGAGCGGGATGAATTGAAGCGGGCGAACGAAGAACTGGAGAAGGAGTTAGCTCAACTCCGAAGCGAGAGGAACGAAGCCGTTCATTCTTTCAAAAGGCAGACAGAGTTGGTGAACCAGCTAGGTACAGACCTGACTAAGCAGATAGCCGAGCGTGAACGCATGGGTCGAGACTTCAAAGCTGTCAACGACATACTGGCTACGAAGAAGCAGCACTTAGACGAAGCATATCGAAGGATATCTAAGTTCAACCAGCACTGGAAGGCTTCCCTGGCCACCAGGAAAGAGCGAGAGGATAAGCTGATGCTGCGGATCTCCAAGCTGGAAGCCCAGGTGAAGGACAGTGAAAAGAGGTTTGATGAAGAAACCGCCCGCAGATACGCCGCCGAAGGCCAGCTCAACAAAGCTCTCGCTAACCTGAAGGAGCGCAAGCTGACGTTTGAGTCCAAAAAGCGGAAGTTAGAAGATTGCTTCGGCGAAGGAGCATGGGAAAGTTCGGTTGAAGGACTTCAGTATACCATTGTGCAGAGGGAATTACTCGTCGAGGGGTTGCTCACTCTGCCAGATCATCCAGAGACGAAGGAGTTGTTAGAAGAGTATCGCGGCCGTGGCCGTACTTGACTATTTGTATTCCTTTTGTTTTGATCATTGTTGTATGCTGACCATCACCAGGCTTGTTGGCTGAGGTCACGCTGCTGATTCATCTTGTACTCGCTGATGCTATGTACTGCCTTGATAGGCTTTCTTTATATATGAGATTGTTGTTTCCCTAATTGGACTCGGACTTCTTCTTATTATTATTATCAGCACTGGCACTCAGGCACTAGGATCGGGGGAGATCTCCCAAACACACAGACACACGCATGCATTTGCATGAAGCATTTGCATGACGAGTATTTTGTTGTTTTTCCTAACCCTTTAGTGTTTACAGGTTTTTCAGGTTTACAGGTTGTCCCAGGCTGTTTTCGGTGACTCCAGGATTGATCAGAGACTAATTCACCGTTATCCGACTAGAGCTAATCAGACCAGGATCATGGATCAAGTGCAAACTGATGTTCAGGAGCTCCGCGAAAGGATTAACCGCTTCATGGAGCTCATGCAAGTGGTCGCCAATGGCCAGGATCAGCTCAGAACTTTGGTGCAGCCTTTGATCTCCAGGGTTGATAGCAACGGCGTACTCCACGGTGGGACCGTGCCTACTCCTCCACCAGTTGAAACTCCGCAGAACGGTGTCCCCGTGGCCGGGGGCAACGGCAGTGCACAGGGCAATGTGATGGCCAACATCGGACTCAATACGGAGGGCGTCGGTAATGGGGGTCTGGGAGCTAATGTCAATGTCGGGCCGGGCAACGGTAATGCAGGCGTCAGGAATCTGTTTGTGCCTCAGCCATGGCTTGAGGATCATCAGGATGATGTGTTCTCTCAGAAGGGTGCTGAAGGAGAGCTGAATGCTGAAACGCGGCTTAGATTCAAAGCACTTGAAGATAAAATGAGAGATATTGAGAATCAGAATACTTTGGACGTTGATATGTCCAAGCTGGGATTAATTGCTGATTTCAAGGTACCTCCTAAGTTCAGGGTACCTGAATTTGAAAAATATAAGGGCACTACTTGCCCTCGTGTCCACCTGAGATCGTACTACAGGAAGATGTCTGCTCATTCCGAAGACGAGAAGTTGCTGATGCACTTCTTCCAAGACAGTCTTTCCGGGCCATCCCTCGAGTGGTACATGGGTCTGGAGCCCACTAGTGTGCGCACATGGAAGGATCTCGCTGAAGCGTTTGTGCACCACTACCAATACAATAGCGACTTGGCCCCGAACCGAGTCCAGCTGCAGAACCTATCGCAGAGGAATAATGAAGGATTTAAGGAGTACGCCCAACGGTGGCGTGAGTTGGCAGCCAGGGTTCAGCCGCCGATGGTTGAATGAGAGGTCGTGCAGATGTTTGTAGCTACCCTCCCAGGGGTTTACTATGAAAAGTTAGTCAGCGGCATGTCTGGGACGTTCTTAGCTCTCATTATCATGGGCGAGCACGTCGAGAATGGAATCAAGATCGGGAAAATTCAAGGTGAGTCATCCTAAGCTGGAGGAGGTGGAAAGAAACCTTATGCTGGAAAACGACGAGAAGGAGAAGCGAGCGCTGTGACCAACGCTCGAAGGAAGGGCAAAGGCCCTCAGCAGCAGATAGCCAGTATAAATATCCCAGCGACTCCGCAGCAGCAGCAGCAACCGAATCAACAGGGATATAGAAAGTACCAGAATCGGGCATCTTTGGCAAACCGTCACTTCGAGGCACCGCCCATGTCGTACGCGCAACTCTTGCAGACCTTGCTTCAGCTTCAGTTGGTCCAGAAGAGGACGATGGCTCCCTTGACAGGGGCACCTCCGCCGGGGTACGACGCAAATGCCACTTGCGACTTCCACTCAGGGGCACCAGGCCACACAATCGAGAACTGCAAAGCCTTCAAGCACAAGGTGCAGGACTTGGTGGATGCCAAGATCATTAACTTCTCCGATAATGTGCCCAATGTCACGAAGAATCCTATGCCGAATCATAGGGGAGGCGGAGTGAACGCCATTATCGAAGAAGAGAATGTAGATCTGTTGACTGATGTCAGAGATCTAAAGACGCCGCTTAGCTCGTTAAAGCTAAGTTGCTGAAAAGAGGGTTTTTTCCAGGTTGCGGAGAACTATGCATGGACTGTGCCACGCATTCTAATGGATGTGAGCAGTTGGTAGAAGGAATTCAAAGTCTGATGACTGAAGGGATTCTGCAGTTTAGCCGGAGGGCTGAAAGTGGATCAGGAGAGGTAGTGCTGAAGCAGACCGATGAAGTCGCCACCATCACCATCCCTCGCCGGCCAATAACCATTTCTGCGCCCAGACCGCCCACAATCACTATTACCAAAGCTGGGCCGATACCCTTCGAGAGCACTAACGCCGTCCCGTGGCATTATGGGGCTGAAGTTTATTGCAACGGACAGAGGTTGGAGCTAGAGCCGTATGGGTCGACTGTGGAGAACCTTGCGGGAATCAGTGGTATTACTCGCAGCGGAAGAGTATTTGCACCGACAGAGGTCCCGTGTGGGGTAGAGAAAGACTTGCTTGTTAAGGATGCCGAGGAGTTTATGCGGTTGATTAAAAAGAGCGAATACAAGATTGTGGATCATCTCCATCAAACTCCCTCGAAGATTTCCATTCTCAACCTGTTGTTGTGTTCTGAAGCACACCGCAATGCGCTGCTGAAGGTGTTGAACACCGCCTACGTACCGCAAGAAATATCGGTGAATCAGCTAGAGGAGGTGGTAGCCCATGTAAATGCTGGGAATGGGATAGGATTCACAGACTTAGAGCTGACGCCCAAAGGGAGGAATCACAATAGCGCCCTGCACATCTCGATAGAGTGTAGGGGCACAATCATGTCACATGTGCTGGTGGACACGGGTTCGTCGCTTAATGTTCTTCCGAAGAAGGCATTAATGAAGTTGGATATTTGTGGAGTGATCTGCACACCCAGTGATCTGGTTGTGAAGGCGTTCGACGGAACTAAACGCCACGTTTTCGGGGAGGTGATCCTGCCGATCCAAGTCGGTCCAGAAACGTTCAACGCGGTATTTTATATTATGGACATCATGCTTGCCTACAGTTGTCTCTTGGGCCGGCCATGGATCCATGCTGCTGGTGTCGTGACCTCCACGTTGCACCAAAAGCTCAAATATGCTGTCGGGGGAAGCATCGTAACCGTGTGTGGCGAGGAAGACATAATGGTGAGCCATTTGTCATCCTTTAAGTATGTTGAAATGGATGGCGAAATCCATGAAACTCTATGCCAAGCGTTCGAAGCTGTCAAAGTGAAGGACGTAGCTCCTGTGGTCGCAGAAAAGCCAGAGATGAATCTCTCCTCCTTCAAAGAAGCTCGGGTCGTTGTCCAAGTCGGATCTACCCCAGGCTGGGGGCGAATTTTGGAGATACCCAACAAGCAAGATAAGTTTGGGTTGGGATATTCTCCTGGAGCTGAAGCTTCTTCTTCTTCGTCTAGCAGTGCGTCTCGAGGTAAAGGGCCGATCCAATTTACCAGTGGCGGAATGATTTTCGGAAGCATCAACGCGGTGTCTGAAGACAGCGGGGATAGCGACTGTGACCTCGACTCTTGGATTCAGCCAAGCAAGCCAGGCGAGGGCCTCAACAATTGGACCATCAAGGATATCATCCAGATGACAAGTGAAGAGTAATGATTTACTTTTTCCAATCATTGTACAACCCTATGTCCTACCCGGGGCATAGTGGTTTTATTGTCAGGGCCTTGTTGGATTATGTACGTGCATTTTGTTAATAAATCAAAGGCGTTTTCTTCGTATTCAAATATTGTGATCTCTGTTATTCCTGTTTTATATTTGTTTTGAAAAAAAGCAAAATGGCAATGGGGTCTATGCTAACCTGCACGTCCTGGTTTTAAAACTTAACCCTTGTTATTGCAGGATCCACATAACAGGTGACATCGACTCTGGACCTTCTACGGCTCACTTCGACTTCGATTGCCCGATCTATCAAGCCGAAGAAGAGATTGATGAAGACGAAGACCTTCCTGAGGAGTTGGTCCGCTTGTTGAAACAAGAGTAGAAAGTTATTCTGCCTCATGAAGAGGAGATCGAAATCGTGAACCTGGGTTCTGAAGAGCTCGTCAGAAACGTCAGGATAGGGGCTGCGCTGCAGAGTGATGTCAAGCAGAGATTGGTCGAGATGCTAAGAGAGTATAGTGACGTCTTTGCTTGGTCATACGAAGATATGCCCGGACTTGACACGGACATCGTGGTCCACCACTTGCCGCTGCGAGAAGATTTCCCTCCCGTTAAACAGAAGCTTAGGAGGACGAGACCAGATATGGCCGTTAAGATCAAGGAAGAAGTGCAGAAACAGCTTGATGCTGGCTTCTTAGCGGTCACCACTTACCCTCCGTGGATCGCCAACATAGTGCATGTACCAAAGAAGGACGGTAAGGTACGCATGTGCGTCGATTATCGGGATTTGAATAGGGCGAGCCCTAAAGATGATTTCCCGCTGCCTCATATTGATGTGTTGGTCGGCAATACAGCCCAGTGCTCCGTGTTTTCGTTCATGGATGGCTTCTCCGGGTACAACCAGATCAAGATGGCGCCGGAGGACATGGAGAAAACGACGTTTATCACACCTTGGGGAACATTTTTCTATAAGGTAATGCCCTTCGGTCTGAAGAATGCAGGGGCCACTTACCAACGAGCAATGGTAACTTTGTTTCATGACATGATTCATCATGAGATTGAGGTCTATGTTGATGACATGATTGCGAAGTCCCAAACGGAGGAAGAGCATCTGGTCAACTTATTGAAGCTTTTTGAGAGGCTTAGGAAGTTCAGGTTGAGGCTGAATCCTAACAAATGTACTTTCGGGGTACGGTCCGGAAAGTTACTGGGGTTTATCGTGAGCGAACGAGGCATCGAGGTTGATCCTGCGAAAATAAAAGCCATTCAAGAAATGCCAGCGCCGAAAACAGAAAAAGAAGTTCGTGGTTTTTTGGGAAGAATAAACTACATTGCGAGGTTTATCTCTCAGCTCACGACCACGTGTGAACCGATGTTCAAACTGTTAAAGAAAGATCAGGCAATTATCTGGAATGAGGATTGCTAGAAGGCATTTGACAAGATAAAGCAGTATCTCCAAGAACCTCCAATCTTGATACCCCCAGTGGCTGGACGGCCTCTAATCATGTACTTGACAGTTCTTGCGAATAGTATGGGGTGTGTTCTCGGTCAGCACGACGAGACGGGCAGAAAGGAGCATGTCATTTACTACTTGAGTAAAAAGTTCACATACTGTGAATCTCGCTACTCGATGCTGGAGAAGACGTGTTGTGCACTAGCCTGGGCTGCCAAACGTCTACGACAGTACATGCTCAATCACACCACTATGCTAATTTCGAATATGGATCCGATCAAGTACGTCTTCGAGAAGCAGGCTCTTTCAGGCAGGATTGCCAGATGGCAAATGGTGTTAACGGAATATGATATTCAGTACGTGTCCCAGAAGGGCATCAAGGGAAGTGTATTGTCTGAATACCTGGCCGAACAGCCGATCGAGGATTACCAGCCGATGAAATTTAAATTCCCTGATGAGGATATTATGTTTCTCAAAGCGAAGGATTGCGATGAGCCGTTGCCCGACGAGGGGCCAGATAGGAAATCCCAGTGGAAACTGATATTCGATGGGGCAGTTAATTCCTATGGGAGTGGCATCGGGGCTATCATCACGACTCCCCACGGATCCCACATCCCGTTTACTGCGAGACTGACGTTTGTAGTCACTAATAATGAGGCGGAGTACGAAGCATGCATCATGGGTCTAGAAGAGGAAATTGATTTGAGAATCAAGAACCTAGACGTATATGGTGACTCAGCGCTTGTGATCAACCAAATTAAAGGGGAGTGGGAGACTCGTCAATCAAATTTGGTGACGTACATGAATTATGCCAGAAGGCTACTTCCGTTCTTTGATCGGGTGGAACTCCATCATGTGCCCCGGGCCGAAAATCAGATGGCTGATGCCTTGGCCACGTTGGCTTCAATGTATAAAGTCAATTTTTGGAATGAGGCTCCAAGAATTGTCCTTTCGCGTCTTGATAGACCTGCATTTGTCTTTGCAATCGAGGAAGCCGCTGACGGCAAGCCATGGTTCCATGACATCCAGACTTTCCTTATGACTAAGGAGTATCCTGCGGGTGCGTCAACCCAGGATAAGAAGACTCTGGGGAGGCTTTCTGGAAATTTTTATCTCAATCCTGATGGAGTTCTGTATAAGAGAAA
This sequence comes from Lathyrus sativus, assembly GCA_963859935.3. Classification (NCBI taxonomy): domain Eukaryota; kingdom Viridiplantae; phylum Streptophyta; class Magnoliopsida; order Fabales; family Fabaceae; genus Lathyrus; species Lathyrus sativus. The sequence continues at coordinate 4,428,408 of CAWUDS030002219.1, read as the reverse complement.
CCATGATCTCGTGCTACTCAGATGTGTAGATGAGAAAGAGGAGAGTATGCTCATGGAAGAAGTCCATGAAGGCACATTTGGTACGCACGCCGGCGGGCATGCCATGACAAGGAAGATCCTGAGAGCAGGGTATTACTGGCTGACGATGGAATCAGATTGCTTTAAATTCGCGAAGAGATGTCATAAATGCCAGATTTATGCTGATAAAGTTCATGTGCCGCCGTGCCCGTTAAATGTCATGTCCTCCCCGTGGTCGTTCTCCATGTGGGGCATCGACATGATAGGCAAGATCGAGCCCACTGCGTCTAACGGTCATCGCTTCATTCTGGTAGCTATCGACTACTTCACCAAGTGGGTGGAGGCAGCCTCGTATGCTAATGTGACCAAGCAGGTGGTGGCTAAATTCATAAAGAGGGACATCATCTGTCGTTACGGAATTCCCGAGCGGATCATTACTGACAATGGTTCGAATCTAAATAACAAGATGATGAAGGAGCTGTGCCAGAGTTTCAAGATCGAACACCACAACTCATCTCCTTACCGGCCGAAGATGAATGGCGTCGTTGAAGCGGCCAAGAAGAACATAAAGAAGATTGTTCAGAAGATGGTCGTGACCTACAAAGACTGGCACGAGATGCTGCCATTTGCACTGCACGGTTATCGTACGACGGTACGTACGTCAACCAGGGCAGCTCCTTTCTCCTTGGTGTACGGTATGGAAGCTGTCCTACCGTTAGAAGTGGAGATCCCTTCTTTACGAGTTTTGGTTGATGTGAAACTCGACGACGCAGAATGGATTGCGAACCGACTGAACCAACTCAGCCTGATGGACGAGAAGAGGTTAGCATCGATTGCGTTTGGTCGTCTGTACCAAAGCCGAATGAAGAAAGCTTATGATAAGAAGGTGCGTCCTAGAAGCTTTCAGACGGGTGATCTCGTCCTGAAGAAGATTCTTCCTCCACACTCCGATCACCGGGGCAAGTGGACTCCGAATTACGAAGGTCCGTACGTCATCAGCAAGGTCTTCTCGGGAGGAGCTTTGTTGTTATCCACGATGGATGGTGAAGATTTTGCATCCCCGGTGAACGCGGACGCAGTTAAAAAATACTTTGCTTGAAAGTGACTCGCTGGACAAAAAAAAAGAGAGTCCGGCAAAAATGGGGCATCCCGGTGAACCAAAAACAGAATAAAGGGTTCGGGCAAAAATTAGGGATATAAATTGAAAAAATGTACACCCGCGAAGTCGAAAACCTACACTGGGCGGCTTCGGCAAAAAAGGGTATCCCGGTGAACTGAAAACCCGCAAAGGGCGGTTCACGCAAAAGTTAGGGATTGGAAAAAGCAAATGACTGCATTCCGCGTGTGGACTTTCTTTGTTTAGAGGTTTGGAAGACCTGAGGGCCGTTTATCTGAATCAATCTCTTCCGAAGCTGGAGCGTCGGAGAAGTATCGAAGTCGAGTGGGTCATAGAGGGATCAACTCATGATGTTCGTCCATGCCTCGTTGCCGACATTTGTATATTCTGATGTATATTTATGTTTTATTTTTGCGCAGCTTCCTCATTCCAGGAGCTTGCATCTGTTGTAAAACATTTTTACCCATTCAGGGGTTCGTTATCAATAAAATACATACCATTCAGCAATTCTGTTTGTCTGTTTAGCATTTACCTATTTTGTTTGCGAAAAAGAACGCCGATGTTTTTGATAAAATGCGCATACATAAACTTACGGGCCTAGCCCACTGATTGTTGAAACAATGAATTATTTGAATATTGTCACGAGATAATAACCTTGATAGGTCCCTTTGAGAAGGGTATCTTGTTTGTTTGTTTGTGTTGTTACAGGCGTAGCATATTCCAGACAGTGCGCCGTGCGCATCCCTGAAGCAGGATGATTCCTCCTTCTCCAGCAGAGTTCAGTAGCCTCTCCCTGCAGAATCTGAACACGAGATCGTGGGCATTGATATGCCTCCCCAGGCAGAGATGATTCTCTCCCCCAATCAGATGTATCCTGAAGGAACGTCATCTCCTCGGCTGAGTCAGGCGCCAAAGCGCGTATTCATCCCCCAGCACCGGGTCACAAGTGCAGGTCTCGTAGGAAACTATTCGTTCACTGAAGTGTGCAGCAACTGATGGTGCAAGACTGAAGTCTCCAGCGGTATTGAAATTCCCCACCAGAGTTGTACTCTCCCCCGAAGTCGGATGATTCCTTCTTCCTCAGCGGAATTGAGATTTCCCCCGCGGAGCCGTACTCTCCAAGCAAAGCAGAATAATTTCTCCTTCCCCAGCCGAGTTTGCAGATCCCCAAGAGAGCCGAATCCTTGGAAGCTGCTCAGGCCATGATTGGTTTTCCCCAAGGGAAGGTCGAACAGCTGATGCTGTTTCCCCACAGAGTCGTTATCTCCAGAGAAGTAGCCATGAAGGCCATGCAGTTTATTCCCGCGATTGACATCGCTTTCCCTCAGCAGGTCCAAGTTCTCGTAGAGCTTCATTCCCCGCAGCAGTCAACTGAAGTTGTGTCCCCTGCGGAGTCCAATTGAGATTGGTGTGACCTTGTTCTCCTCAGCGGGATGATTCCTCTATCTGAGCAGTTCTTTCTCCTTGACAGGAGGATTCTCCCTTCAACATTTATTTTGCTAACGGGATCGCATCATATTGCATGATCGCATAGCATTTATCATAAACGCATAGCATTTCCACCGTGTGGAGCATTGCGCCATTGCCGAAGCATATGCATAATAAACATGATATGGGTTGTTGCCGTTCTCGTTTTGCAGGTGTTTCGCCGCAGAATCGATTGCTCAGGATGATTCCTGACATTCTCCCCAACGAAGCCGCTTGCTCAAGATGATTCTTGAAGTCTCCAGCGAAGTTTTCGGTTCAAGATGATTCTTGAATTCCCCAGCAGGGTCGGTTGCTTAAGATGATTCTTAAGATCCCCAGCGCAGTATTCAGAGTTGGTTGCTCAAGTTGATACTTAGAGTCCCTAGTAAAGGTTTCCCAGGATGATTCCTGAAAGCCCCAACAGAGTGTTCGCTCAGGATGATTCCTGAAATCTCCAGAATGGTCGACGGTTCAAGATGATTCTTGAAGTCCCCGGTGGAGTTATTTGTCCAAGATGATTCTTGAAGTCCTCAGCAGAGTTGATTCATCCAGAATGATTTCTGGACCCCCGGAGCGGAGTTACCTGACAGTTCTCCAGAATCCCCAGTGACGATGCGTCACCCCCAGCAGGTTTCTAACGGCGAAGTTGAAACCTCCCTTGAAGACTCCATGATTGAAGTCTGACCGTGTTAATGAAGCAGTTCTCTCAGCTGATGCGGAGTGCCTGATGGCAGAGGTTTAGATATTCCCAGTTGGCTCATGATTGACCAAGAATTCTATTCCCGACTTGCTAACGAAGTCCGGCTGATGCCCGACAGATGTCTTTGAATGCCTGATGGCATAATCAACCTGATGGTTGAAGTCCGGCTGATGCCCGACAGATGTCTTTGAATGCCTGATGGCATAATCAACCTGAGGGTTGAAGTCCGGCTGATGCCCGACAGATGTCTTTGAATTCTTGATGGCATGATCAACCTGATGGTTGAAGTCCGACTGATGCCCGACAAATTCTTTGAATGCCTGATGGCATGATCAACCTGATGGTTGAAGTCCGGCTGATGCCCGACAAAGTTCTATGAATGCCTGATGGCATGATCAACCTGATGGTTGACCTGAAGAGTCCCGAGGAATCGTGATGCCTGATGGCATGATCGACTATGTATTACTAGTGACCGCGTGACCAATTCTCCAGCTAGTTGCCGTGCAACTATTATTGCAGTTTTCGAAGATTTGTTCCCGCCAGAGTACCGTGTACTTGGGCAGTTGGCAAATTTCCGGGTTTATCGGTATTCAACCGTCTCGCACCCTGATTGGCTAAGATTCGTTCGCTCCTCACCCAGTCAGGTTCAAGCCGTTTGAATAGGGGCAGCTATTGCACCCCAAAATTTGACCAACATTTATTTACCAAGCTTGTGTTCATTTTATTCATCATCTGCATCTCATTGATATGTAGGCAGTAGATCAAGAGGTATGGTTACCCAGCAAGAGTTATATGAGACTTTGAAGCTAGCCAAGAAAGTTATTCAAGTGTTCAAAGGTTGATATCTTTGTCAGAAAACTCAAGAGATCCTCAGAGAGATTGGTTGAAACCAAGGTTGTGTGTCTCATAACTTGAGAGTTGTGGGAGCCCCTTAGATGACTCTGAGACTATGAGGATGAACTTAAAGCTTTGAGAAAGCTTATGAGATGTCTTGAAAGCCATCATGAAGCCTAGAGAGGTCATTGTACAAGAATTCAGAAGATTCAGCCATGAGTGGTGGAATTAGGGTTTGACTGGGTCAACCCTAGGTCAACTGATGATTGGGAGAGGGTTGAGACCTAATCCAAGAGCCATGTGATCATGGAATGATGCATTGAGATGCTATAAGGATGATTCCTAGACCAACTCATCATGATTGAGGAGTTTGAGAAGTTTTAAGCTAGGGTTTCTAAGGCTTGACAGTGTAAAATCCCCTAGTTTGATCCCTATCTTCAAGGCAGTTTAGCTCAAGATGTGATTGTCATCTCATCTTCCCCACAACATGAATGTTGTAGATCTTGCTCTTAGCTTTAATTTGAGTACTAGAAGTCCTTGATAGGATTTGTAGAGCTCAAGTTATGGCTTTGACAAATTACAGGTCATCTGAGGTATGTGAATCTGGGTCCTTGAAAGTTACCCAACTTGCATCCAACTTTTGCCCTAGTAGGATGATTCCTATGAACTCTTGGTAAACATGAATGTTGTAGAGAATCTTCTTAGCTTTCTAGATAGTACTATAAGTCCTTGATAGGATTTGTAGAACTCAAGTTATGGCTTTGACAAGTCAAGGGCATTTTGGTTATTTGGAGGTTATAGGTCATTTCAAGCATAAGGCCATATCTCCTATTTCCAAGCTTCAAATGGAAAAATCTTCAACATCAAACTTTCTTAGAATGATGTTTTAAGGCTATTAGAGAGGTCATGGGATGTTAAAAAGGCTTGTATTAAAAAGTGATAAAAATGACCTAAAATGGAGGCATAAGTTAAATAAGTTGAAATTGGAAATTGGAAATCCCAAGTTACATATACAAACCATGTCATATAATAGGTCATTTTGACTCTAAAAGACATTCTAAAAACAATGGTTCAGCCATAATTTTGATTTGAGGCCTAGATCATGGGGCTGCTTTGGAAATGGCTTGCTTGCATCTTAAGGCACAAAAGCAAAACTTAAGAAAACTCAATGTACAAGTTAGTTAAGGGTTTCAACACATCATACATCTCATGTGGGGAGAATTTCAAGTCAGAATTGGTGGTTACAAGGACTATGGCATGATATGATACATGATATGAGATGAATTCATAATGTCATGACATGAGATTTCCAATTTCTCATTGGATGGTCCTAGATGGTTCTAGATGATTCTAAACCATTCTATATAACATATAGAACTTGCTCAGATGCAAGGTTGGTGTAAGATTGGAGAGAAGAGAGAGTTGGCCATTTCACTTGCTTCCATTGCAAGTTGAAAGTGAATTCCCTATTCTGAACCATTTCCATTCATTCTTTCCATTCATACACACTCCATTGATGATAGTGAAGCTGTGCAGATCAATTTGAGAGCAAATCCATGGTGAATTGAGGAATTGGCAATTGGATTTTCAAGGTAGCAAGTCAGAATCGAATTCTGAGATTCAAGCACTCTCCCTCAAATCTTTTGCAAACAGTAGCAAGATCATCATCCAAGGAAGCTTTCTGAAGAGTTTCAAGGCTTGAAGTGAGGGTTTTCACCATCTGTTGATCAAGAAATACCAGGTTTGCAAATTCTCCACTACACCATAATTTATGCATTGCTAGGTAGAATTGTTAGTGTAGAAAGGTTAGAGACACATAGGTGATCATTTCTGGAGAGTTAGGGATCAATTGATGAAGATTGAGTTATGGACCCCATTTATTTGATGATCAAGAACTCGTGGTATAGTGAGATACAATGCATGTGTGATAGCTAATTTCATTCAGTGTGAGTTGGTGAGTATTCTGATGCAAGAAATTTCAAGAACCATGATAGTTGAGGATTGAGCTTCTTTTTGATTCACGATCGGGTTTTAGGTTTGAAGATGTTTCAATTGATTCTGATGTTAGGGTTGTGATCAGTATGGAATTTAGAACATGTTAGTGTTTTAAATCTTGGTTTTGGGTGAAAGATTGATGAGATTCGAATCGAGGAAGGGTGAGGTTTGAAGTTCTGTTGCTATGGAGTTTTCCCTCCACGTTCAGGGCTCAAGGTTGATGATGATGTTGTGACCGTCAGATGCACCAAGACCTGTTGACTTCAGCTTGATCCGTTGGCCACGATTTAATTTCAAGTTGTGAAGACTTAGTCTGGAAACAACCCTAAACGTAGTGTTTCACTTAAAATAGGGTTATGGGCTTAAGTCAGGATTTGCTAACCACACCACCCACCATGGTCCATTGTGAATATGAACTGATTTCTATTACCTTTCACACCGTGGATTTTCCTTTTTATTTCTATTTTTGCTATTTTTTTCAGATTGGCAACTTGGGCTTAGCGCATTACTATCTGAACCCCCACTCTGAGTCCATTGATGAAATGAACTGTCCATAGTTGCTATCTGCACCCAAGTTTCATATTTTAATTTCATTTTCTTCCATTTTTCATTAATCTTTGAAAAATCATAATAAATGAAAATTAATGATTTTTGCAAGGGGATTTTTTCTCCCATTTCATGATAATGTCTAAAAAATTATCAAATAAAAATATTTGCATTTCATGCATTTTTAATATTTTTTGTGTATTTTCTATTTTAATTGCTTTTTAATTCTTTTATGTTGATACATGAATTTGTAGAATTTTGTTTAGGTAATTCCCTTAGTATTTTTAGGCCATTCTTTTTTGTATAGTTATATTAGGACTTTAGCTCCCCCCTGGATTTATTCCATAATTTTGTGATGAGTTTTAGGTTAGTTTTGATTAGATGACATTAGGTTATGTAGAATTAGGTTAATCCTTAACATAGGTCCACAATAACATTAGAATTTTGGGTTTCTAGGTCAAGTTAGACATTGGGGAATATAAGGGTATTAATGGTAGGTATATAGGATCCCCTAGAAATTATATTAGGTTTTAATATAGTGGTATACTATTTTTAGATGATTTTTGTAGTTGATGATTGTTTGTGTTGCCCTTGTGGGCTTGTATTTTTGTTTGCTTTGCTTTGTGGGCTTGGAGAGCTTGGTTTTGTTCTGAGGAGCATTGAGGAGCATAGTAGGAGCATCGAGGAGCTTTATCTTTTTTGTTTTGTTGATTGTTTTAGGGTTAGGGATTAGGAAGAGTTTAGACCTAGTTAACTTCTTTCTTAAACATGGATGGTATCTGTCACCTCCATTCCTCCCTATGATTCAAAGTCCTTCCATGGTATACACCTCTCTCCTTTGGAGGGATAAGTGATGGTACCTAGGAAGTAGAACTTTTGAGGGAACCATTCCTTTGATGTTGAACCCTTATAGGTCACCTTTGGTGGTCAATAAGCAGTTTAACATCCCAGCTTATCCAGTTAAGTGATTTCCTCTGGTTTGATTATCTTGAGAGATGCTGAGCTTGAGTTTGAAGATGAAGACTTCATTGAAAAGTGTAGAAGAGGATGAATCCTTGAGCAATGTCATTCCAGTTGAAGCTTGAAGAGCAAAAAGAGCAAGTTGATACTTGAAGACCCAATGAAGATCCAGTAAAGACTGAAGGATGAAGTTGATACTTCTAAGTGATTGATGATTACTCTAAGAAGCTAAAGCTTGCAAAAAGAGAAGACAAGTTGAAACTTATGTTGAAAGGTTGAAACCTGGAAAAGCAAAATTGATATTTGTCAAGAGCGATAGAAGTCTGAAGACTTAGTTGCTGTTGGAAGAGCTGAAGCTTGGGGTTGAGAGAGGAGTTGCTTTCTTCTCTGTTTTCTTTTCTGTATTGACATGTTTTGTTTGACTTGCTTGATGCATTAGGATAAGTCCATATCTAGAATAAGTAGAATCTAGGGGCATGATTGCACTAGAGGTTGAGTTGCTCCCTCTGCTTGTATTGTTACTGTGTGGCTTTGCTTGCGGGTATTCGGTAGAGCCCAGCTCCCTTGCCCATGTGGTTTGTTTGTCTGATGGCATTTTATTTCATTTCTTCTGTATGATTGCAGTTTACTGTATTTTGCTTGATAACATGTTTTATATTTCAGTATGATTACTGTTATCCATTCTGGCTTGAGGTTGAGATGAGCTTGTGGAGGTTGAAGCCCCACACACATTTCCTCCCTCACTTACATTGCATGTATTTTACTGTTTAAAGCTGATGCTTTGTCTTTTTTGGTGTATCATTGACATGATCCCTTAGGACTCTCATTTCCTTTGATAAGGAATTGATGATAGAACTTTAGGCTGAAACCTATGCATGACAACTTCTAGGAGTTCCCTGTTCAAATCTCAACCATAGGATGAATCCTTGGCATGACAACAGTAGGACTTGATAGTCTCCCTCCTAGTTGGGCCTGTTCTCTTCTCATCTCAAAACAGTTTAAGATACAGTAATCATGAATGATTTCTTTCGCACGTTACGAGCCTTAAGCTATCTGAGAAAGGATTGTGGGAGAGTTTCTTTTCCACAGTCTGGATGTTTAGTATGGTACCCTTTGGGTGACATGCAACGCATTCACTCTCAGGTCATAGTCTCTAGTGCGATTGAAATTGCAAACACAATAAAAAACACTTCTTTCGTAAAAGACAGGAAATAAAGCGTAGTGTCCCGAACTACGTAAGCTCTGATCTCTCATACCTGTTGAGAGTACGTAGGCACAGTACTGATGTATTGGCGAGCTACCTTCCCCCATAATCCGTCGTAGGTCGAACTACGTTGACTCTGATTTCTCGTTCTCTGATGAGAATACGTAGGCATAAAGTGCGACGCTTTGCCGAGTCAGTTTCTTTTTTAAGCCAGCCTTGATAGGTAGATAGATAAAACCAACCCGTCCAGTAAATACAACAAGCGTGGATCCCGTCGAGTACGACGGACGTGAGGGGTGCTAATACCTTCCCCTTGCGTAACCGACTCCCGAATCCAGACAATGGTTGCGATGACCTTGTCTTACCCTTTTTCGTCAGGATTCTCCGATCGTTTCCTTTCCCGCTCTGAGGGATAAATAACGAAAGGTGGCGACTCTTCTGTTGTGCCGGCACCTTATTTTCGCGCAAGCGACAACTGCCACGTCGAGCAAACCTTGAATCATCAAGCTTATACCGTCAAGATAAGCATGTGCATAATTAATTGAACGTAGGACTGAAGATCATTAAGAAGAAGGGGTGGGTACAAATCATACTTTGAGCCTAATAGCCTTTGTTTCATAAACCGTGAACCAGACCATGTTACAACCCACGAAAGACCTAATTGAGGCAAAGTTTATTCTGAAAGCATACGATCGCAAGGTTGCGTAAACTGACTCCTCACATACTTGCTAATCATCAATATTAGTGTCATTACCCTTTCTATATCTTTCACACTAATCAAAATTAGCACAACATTTGGGCTAACGGTCCATTCGTTTCACACTATCACGACACTCAATAAACGACACTTTCTTAAAACTTGCATTGAACTTTGCATTGATATTACCATTTGTGAATGAACAATTTTAACAGAAAATCAGTGCTAGACATCAAAGACACTCCAACAAGGGGCAATCAAAGAGGAACTTGACTTTCAGTGGCTGACACAAAGCAAGACTACCTCAAAACCCATAGGCTGGGGTAGAGCATTTCAACAGCTCGAGCAGGGGCAAGTCATCTGAGTTCAGCTTTAACTTTAGAACTGGTTTATCTAGGACAGACCATTACCGTGTTCAAATTGGGGCAAGACTAGATCATCCTGACCATCAAGCAGAGTTGCAGCCTTCTCTGAAACAAGTTCACAACACACCACCAAGTGCCCAGACTTGGGGCATCCAGAGCATATTCGCCTGCGTCATGGCATCTTCAGCAAACTGCGTGTCGAGGCAATCAATCCCTCCCACCACCCAAAGTCCAATCCGCATTGGCAACTACCAAAAGTCCACTACGTCGGCGTCTCCACCTGCATTTCCAATTACCCGTCTGCATCATCATACGCATTGCATTCACTATCATAAGCATTTTGCATCATATGCATACCCAACCATATCATACTTCCCCAGCTCTTGCATCTCCACGCGTCAGCATTTGCATTTGTATTTCCATTCGTTATGGAACATCATTATCATTGAGCATTCGCATATTCAAGTCAAGGTCCAGGATCAATCTCGAAGATTTCCAAGACCATCATCAACCCAGTCAAGGGAATTCTCCACAAGACCGTGGGTGTCCCCCACAAAGTTGTTCAACCTTTTGTTGGACAAATTCAAGAACTTCAAAGTAATCATCATCCCAGTCAGGGGCATCTCCTGCAAAACCATGGGTTTCCCCATGAAATTCAAGAGTGCCAAAGCAAGATTCAGTCCAGTTAGGGGCATCTTTTTCAAGACCATGTGTGTTTCCCATGACGTATTTCAACCTCGTGGTTGATCAGATCTTCAAATCAACATACATCCCATCCAGGGGCATATCATTCAAGATTGTGGGCATTCCCCACGAAGTTGTTCAACCTTTTGTTGGGAAAATACAAGAGTTTTAGTGCAAGATTCAGCCCAGACAGGGGCATCTTCAGCAAAACCATGAGCGTTCCTCACGAAGTTTTTCAACCGTTGGTTGACCAAAAACAAACTTCAAAGACAAATTCAGCCCAGTCAGGGGCATCCTCTTCAAAGTTCACGGGCGTTCCTCATGAAATCATTTCAACAAAACTGTGACCTCCAAGCAAGTCAATGGGCGTATCCCGTTGATTCGTTCAATCCAATCTTCCTCCTGAGTGTTCCCCAATGAGTTGTATCCAGCAAGCATGACCGTTGTTAATTGCCTTAATATCATCCTTTTGGTGATAGCCGAACTTCGTCGGTGCAACCTAGCCTGCATCCTTTTGGTGTTGGTAACCTTCAATTCATGTCGTTCTATCATCCTTTTGGTGATAGCAACCTGTGTGTGTGTTTCGCTTCGTCATCCTTTTGGTGGGGGGTCTGTCATCTTGTTGATGTCATATTGTGCGATAGTGTCTGTCCTATCATCCTTTTGGTGGTAGTGGCCGGTGTGATTTTCACTCTGTCATCCTTTTGGTGGAGGGTCTGCCATATTACTGATGTCAGATTGTGCGATACTGTTTGTCCTATCATCCTTTTGGTGGTAGTGGCCAGTGTGAGTTTCACTCCGTCATCCTATTGGTGACGGGCCTGTCATCTTGCTGATGTCAAATTGTACGATAGTGTTTGTCCTATAACCCTTTTAGTGGTAGTGGCCGGTGTAAATTTCGCTTCGTCATCCTTTTGGTGTGGAATCTGTCATCTTATTGATGTCATATTGTGCGATAGTGTTAGTCCTATCATCCTTTTGGTGGTAGTGGTCGGTATAAGTTTCGCTCCGTCATCCTTTTGGTGGGGGGTCTGTCATCTTAATTGATGTCAGCTTGTGCGATAGTGTTTGTCCTATCATCCTTTTGGTGGTAGTGGCCGGTGTGAGTTTCGCCCATAATCCTTTTGGTGAGGGGTCTGTCATCTTAATTGATGTCAGATTGTGCGATAGTATTTGTCTTATCATCCTTTTGGTGGTAGTGGCCGGTGTGAGTTTCACTCCATCATCCTTTTGGTGGGGGGTCTGTTATCGTAGTTGATGTCAGATTGCAGGATAATGCTTGTCCTATCATCCTTTTGAAGGTAGTGGCCGGTGTGAGTTTCGCTCCGTCATCCTTTTGATGGGGGGTATGTCATCTTGTTGATGTCAGGTTATGCGATAGTGTTTATCCTATCATCCTTTTGGTGGTAGTGGCCGGTGTGAGTTTCGCTCCGTCATCCTTTTGGTGGTGGCTGTCATCTTGTTGATGTCAGATTTTGCGATAGTGTTTGTCTTCCTATCTCCTTTTGGTGGTAGTGGCCGGTGTGAGTTTCCCTCCGTCATCCTTTTGGTGGGGGGTCTGTCATCTTAGTGATGGTAGATTGTGCGATAGTGTTTGTCCTATCATCCTTTAGGTGGTAGTGGCCGGTGTGAGTTTCGCTCCGTCATCCTTTTGGTGGTGGGTCTGTCGTCTTATTGATGTCAGATTTTGCGATAGTGTTTGTCCTATCATCCTTTTGGTGGTAGTTGCCGGTGTGAGTTTCGCCCTGTCATCATTTTGGTAAGGGGTATGTCATCTTATTGATGGTAGATTGTGCGATAGTGTTTGTCCTATCATTCTTTTGGTGGTAGTGGCCGGTGTGAGTTTCGCACCGTCATCCTTTTGATGGGGGGTATGTCATCTTTTTGATGTCAGGTTATGTGATAGTGTTTGTCCTATCATCCTTTTGGTGGTAGTGGCCGGTGTGAGTTTCGCTCCGTCATCCTTTTGGTGGTGGGTCTGTCATCTTGTTGATTTCAGATTTTGCGATAATGTTTGTCCTATCATCCTTTTGGTGGTAGCGGCCAGTGTGAGTTTCGCTCCGTCATCCTTTTGGTGGGGGATCTGTTATCTTATTGATGGTAGATTTTGCGATAGTGTTTGTCCTATCATCCTTTTGGTGGTAGTGGCCGGTGTGAGTTTCGCTCTGTCATCCTTTCAATGGGGGGTATGTCATCTAGTTGATGTCAGGTTATGCGATAGTGTTTGTCCTATCATTGTTTTGGTGGTAGTGGCCGGTGTGAGTTTCGCTCTGTCATCCTTTTGGTGGTGGGTCTGTCATCTTGTTGATGTCAGATTTTGCGATTGTGTTTGTCCTATCATCCTTTTGGTGGTAGTTGCCGGTGTGAGTTTCGCTCCGTCATCCTTTTGGTGGGGGTCTAGCATCTAAGTGATGTCAGATTGTATGATAGTGTTTGTCCTATCATCCTTTTGGTGGTAGTGACCGGTGTGAGTTTCGCTCCGTCATTATTTTCGTGGGGGGTCTGTCATCTAATTGATATCAGATTGTGCGATAGTGTTTGTCCTATCATCCTTTTAATGGTAGTGGCCGGTATCAGTTTCGCTCCGTCATCCTTTTGGTGGGGGGGCCTGTCATCTTCATTGATGTCAGATTGTGCGATAGTGTTTGTCCTATCATCCTTTTAGTGGTAGTGGCCGGTGTGAGTTTTGCTCCATCATCCTTTTGGTGGTGGGTCTGTCATCTTATTGATGTCAGATTTTGCGATAGTGTTTGTCCTATCATCCTTTTGGTGGTAGTGGCCGGTGTGAGTTTCGCTCTGTCATCATTTTGGTGGGTGGTCTGTCGTCTAATTGATGTCAGATTGTGCGATAATGTTTGTCCTATAACCCTTTTGGTGGTAGTGACCGGTGTGAGTTTCGCTTCGTCATCCTTTTGATGGGGGGTATGTCATCTTGTTGATGTCAGGTTATGCGATAGTGTTTGTCCTATCATCCTTTTGGTGGTAGTGGTCGGTGTGAGTTTCGCTCCGTCATCCTTTTGGTGGTGGGTCTGTCATCTTGTTGATGTCAGATTTTGCGATAGTGTTTGTCCTATCATCCTTTTGGTGGTAGTGGCCGGTGTGAGTTTCGCTCTGTCATCCTTTTGGTGGCGGTCTATCATCTAATTGATGTCAGATTGTACGATAGTGTTTGTCCTATCATCCTTTTGGTGGTAGTGTCCGGTGTGAGTTTCGCTCCGTCATCCTTTTCGTGAGGTGTCTATCATCTAATTGATATCAGATTATGCGATAGTGTTTGTCCTATCATCCTTTTAATGGTAGTGGCCGGTGTCAGTTTCGCTCCGTCATCCTTTTGGTGGTGGGGGGGGGGGGTCTGTCATCTTCATTGATATCCGATTGTGCGATAGTGTTTGTCCTATCATCCTTTTAGTGGTAGTGGCCGGTGTGAGTTTTTCTCAGTCATCCTTTTGGTGGTGGGTCTGTCATCTTGTTGATGTCAGATTCTGCGAAAGTGTTTGTCCTATCATTCTTTTGGTGGTAGTGGCCGGTGTGAGTTTCGCTCCGTCATCCTTTTGATGGGGGGTATGTCATCTTGTTGATGTCAGGTTATGCGATAGTGTTTGTCCTATCATCCTTTTGGTGGTAGTGGCCGGTGTGAGTTTCGCTCCGTCATCCTTTTGGTGGTGGGTTTGTCATCTTGTTGATGTCAGATTTTGCGATAATGTTTGTCCTATCATCCTTTTGGTGGTAGTGGCCGGTGTGAGTTTTGCTCCGTCATCCTTTTGGTGGGGGGTCTGTCATCTTATTGATGGTAGATTGTGCGATTGTGTTTGTCCTATCATCCTTTTGGTGGTAGTGGCCGGTGTGAGTTTCGCTCTGTCATCCTTTCGATGGCGGGTATGTCATCTTGTTGATGTCAGGTTATGAAATAGTGTTTGTCCTATCATCCTTTTGGTGGTAGTGGCCGGTGTGAGTTTCGCTCCGTCATCCTTTTGGTGGTGGGTCTGTCATCTTGTTGATGTCAGATTTTGCGATAGTGTTTGTCCTATCATCCTTTTGGTGGTAGTGGCCGGTGTGAGTTTTGCTCCGTCATCCTTTTGGTGGCGGTCTATCATCTAATTGATGTCAGATTGTACGATAGTGTTTGTCCTATCATCCTTTTGGTGGTAGTGTCCGGTGTGAGTTTCGCTCCGTCATCCTTTTCGTGGGGTGTCTATCATCTAATTGATATCAGATTATGCGATAGTGTTTGTCCTATCATCCTTTTAATGGTAGTGGCCGGTGTCAGTTTCGCTCCGTCATCCTTTTGGTGTGGGGGGGGGGGGGGGTCTGTCATCTTCATTGATATCCGATTGTGCGATAGTGTTTGTCCTATCATCCTTTTAGTGGTAGTGGCCGGTGTGAGTTTTTCTCAGTCATCCTTTTGGTGGTGGGTCTATCATCTTGTTGATGTCAGATTTTGCGATAGTGTTTGTCCTATCATTCTTTTGGTGGTAGTGGCCGGTGTGAGTTTCGCTCCGTCATCCTTTTGATGGGGGGTATGTCATCTTGTTGATGTCAGGTTATGCAATAGTGTTTGTCCTATCATCCTTTTGGTCGTAGTGGCAGGTGTGAGTTTCGCTCCGTCATCCTTTTGGTGGTGGGTCTGTTATCTTATTGATGGTAGATTGTGCGATAGTGTTTGTCCTATCATCCTTATGGTGGTAGTGGCCGGTGTGAGTTTCGCTCTGTCATCCTTTCGATGGGGGGTATGTCATCTAGTTGATGTCAGGTTATGCGATAGTGTTTGTCCTATCATCCTTTTGGTGGTAGTGGCCGGTGTGAGTTTCGCTCGGTCATCTATTTGGTGGTGGGTCTGTCATCTTGTTGATATCAGATTTTGCGATAGTGTTTTCCGTATCATCCTTTTGGTGGTAGTTGCCGGTGTGAGTTTCAATCCGTCATCCTTTTGGTGGGGGTCTAGCATCTAATTGATGTCAGATTGTATGATAGTGTTTGTCCTATCATCCTTTTGGTGGTAGTGACCGGGGTGAGTTTCGCTCCGTCATCCTTTTCGTGGGGGGTCTGTCATCTAATTGATATCAGATTGTGCGATAGTGTTTGTCCTATCATCCTTTTAATGGTAGTGGCCGGTATCAGTTTCGCTCCGTCATCCTTTTGGTGGGGGGGTCTGTCATCTTCATAGATGTCAGATTTTGCGATAGTGTTTGTCCTATCATTCTTTTAGTGGTAGTGGTCGGTGTGAGTTTCGCTCCGTCATCCTTTTGATGGGGGGTATGTCATCTTGTTGATGTCAGGTTATGCGATAGTGTTTGTCCTATCATCCTTTTGGTGGTAGTGGCCAGTGTGAGTTTCGCTCCGTCATCCTTTTGGTGGTGGGTCTGTCATCTTGTTGATTTCAGATTTTGCGATAATGTTTGTCCTATCATCCTTTTGGTGGTAGTGGCCGGTGTGAATTTCGCTCCGTTATCCTTTTGGTGGGGGATCTGTTATCTTATTGATGGTAGATTGTGCGATAGTGTTTGTCCTATCATCCTTTTGGTGGTAGTGGCCGGTGTGAGTTTCGCTCTGTCATCCTTTCGATGGGGGGTATGTCATCTAGTTGATGTTAGGTTATGCGGTAGTGTTTGTCCTATCATCCTTTTGGTGGTAGTGGCCGGTGTGAGTTTCGCTCTGTCATCCTTTTGGTGGTGGGTCTGTCATCTTGTTGATGTCAGATTTTGCGATAGTG
Source organism: Lathyrus sativus (assembly GCA_963859935.3). NCBI lineage: Eukaryota > Viridiplantae > Streptophyta > Magnoliopsida > Fabales > Fabaceae > Lathyrus > Lathyrus sativus. The sequence continues at coordinate 4,412,111 of CAWUDS030002219.1, read as the reverse complement.
TTTGTCCTATCATCCTTTTGGTGGTAGTTGCCGGTGTGAGTTTCGCTCCGTCATCCTTTTGGTGGGGGTCTGGCATCTAATTGATGTCAGATTGTATGATAGTGTTTGTCCTATCATCCTTTTGGTGGTAGTGACCGGTGTGAGTTTCGCTCCGTCATCCTTTTCGTGGGGGGTCTGTCATCTAATTGATATCAGATTGTGCGATAGTGTTTGTCCTATCATCCTTTTAATGGTAGTGGCCGGTATCAGTTTCGCTCCGTCATCCTTTTGGTGGGGGGGTCTGTCATCTTCATTGATGTCAGATTGTGCAATAGTGTTTGTCCTATCATCCTTTTAGTGGTAGTGGCCGGTGTGAGTTTCGCTCCGTCATCCTTTTGGTGGTGGGTCTGTCATCTTATTGATGTCAGATTTTGCGATAGTGTTTGTCCTATCATCCTTTTGGTGGTAGTGGCCGGTGTGAGTTTTGCTCTGTCATCATTTTGGTGGATGGTCTGTCGTATAATTGATGTCAGATTGTGCGATAATATTTGTCCTATAACCCTTTTGGTGGTAGTGACCGGTGTGAGTTTCGCTCCGTCATCCTTTTGATGGGGGGTATGTCATCTTGTTGATGTCAGGTTATGCGATAGTGTTTGTCCTATCATCCTTTTGGTGGTAGTGGCTGGTGTGAGTTTCGTTCCGTCATCCTTTTGGTGGTGGGTTTGTCATCTTGTTGATGTCAGATTTTGCGATAATGTTTGTCCTATCATCCTTTTGGTGGTAGTGGCCGGTGTGAGTTTTGCTCCGTCATCCTTTTGGTGGGAGGTATGTCATCTTATTGATGGTGG
>CAWUDS030002219.1:4361137-4410784 GCA_963859935.3 Lathyrus sativus | reverse complement strand
GTTTCTTCGTCAATAAGCCAGAGAGTTAAAAGACTATAAATGAATGACAAATATTTTTTTTTCTTCTCCATCCCAAACTCTTAGGTTTTTTTCATCACTAAGCCCCAAACATAATAAACTATAGTAGGTGTAAAAAATTAATTATATTTTATTTTTCAACTCCAACATAAAATTTTAGGTTTTTCCCCACTAAAAAACAAAGATAAAAGACCATAGTCCATGACATACCTTTTATATAATATAGGTAAAAATTAAGATTAAATAATGAAGCTCAAACTTATTTATATTTACCTTTTTTACATTGAATTATGGTAAATTAGATGTAAATATGTTCAATATGTTTCTTCTCCGTCACAAAATTTCGTGTTTCTTCGTCAGTAAGCCAGAGAGTTAAAAGACTATAAATGAATAACAAATATTTTATGTTTTTTCTTCTCCATCCCAAAGTCTTAGGTTTTATTAATCACTAAGCACAAAACATAATAGACTATAGTAGGTGTAAAAAATTAATTATATTTTATTTTTCAACACCAACATAAAATTTTAGGTTTTTCCCCACTAAAAAACAAAGATAAAAGACCATAGTCCATGACATATATTTTATATAATATAGGTGAAAATTAAGATTAAATAATGAAGCTCAAACTTATTTATATTTACCTTTTTTACATTGAATTATGGTAAATTAGATGTAAATATGTTCAATATGTTTCTTCTTCGTCACAAATTTTCATGTTTCTTTGTCAGAGAGTTAAAACACTATAAATGAATGACAAATATTTTAGGTTTTTTCTTCACCATCCTAAAGTCTTAGATTTTTTTCATCATTAAGCACCAAACATAATAGACTATAGTAGGTGTAAAAAATTAATTATATTTTATTTTTCAACTCCAACATAAAATTTTAGGTTTTTACCCACTAAAAAACAAAGACAAAAAGACTATAGTCCATGACATATATTTTATATAATATAGGTAAAAATTAAGATTAAATAATGAAGCACACACTTATTTATATTTACCTTTTTTACATTGAATTATGGTAAATTAGATGTAAATATGTTCAATATATTTCCTCTCCGTCACAAAATTTCGTGTTTCTTCGTCAGTAAGCCAGAGAGTTAAAAGACTATAAATGAATAACAAATATTTTATGTTTTTTCTTCTCCATCCCAAAGTCTTAGGTTTTATTAATCACTAAGCACCAAACATAATAGACTATAGTAGGTGTAAAAAATTAATTATATTTAATTTTTCAACTCCAACATAAAATTTTAGGTTTTTCCCCACTAAAAAACAAAGATAAAAGACCATAGTCCATGACATATATTTTATATAATATAGGTAAAAATTAAGATTAAATAATGAAGCTCAAACTTATTTATATTTACCTTTTTTACATTGAATTATGGTAAATTAGATGTAAATATGTTCAATATGTTTCTTCTCCGTCACAAATTTTCATGTTTCTTCGTCAGAGAGTTAAAACACTATAAATGAATGACAAATATTTTAGGTTTTTTCTTCACCATCCTAAAGTCTTAGGTTTTTTTCATCATTAAGCACCAAACATAATAGACTATAGTAGGTGTAAAAAATTAATTATATTTTATTTTTCAACTCTAACATAGAAGTTTAGGTTTTTCCCCACTAAAAAACAAAGATAAGAGACTATAGTCCATGACATATATTTTATATAATATAGGTAAAAATTAAGATTAAATAATGAAGCTCAAACTTATTTAGATTTACCTTTTTCACATTGAATAATGGTAAATTAGACGTAAATATGTTCAATAGGTTTCTTCTAGATCACCAAATTTCATGTTTCTTCGTCAATAAGCCAGAGAGTTAAAAGACTATAAATGAATGACAAATATTTTTTTTTCTTCACCATCCCAAAGGCTTAGGATTTTTTCATCACTAAGCACCAAACATAATAGACTATAGTAGGTGTAAAAAATTAATTATATTTTATTTTTCAACTACAACATAAAATTTTTGGTTTTTCCCCACTAAAAAACAAAGATAAAAGACTATAGTCCATGACATATATTTTATATAACATAGGTAAAAATTAAGATTAAATAATAAAGCTCAAACTTATTTATATTTACCTTTTTCACATTTAATTATGGTTTATTAGATGTAAATCAGTTCAATATGTTTCTTCTCCATCACCAAATTTCATGTTTCTTCGTCAGTAATCCAGAGATTTAAAAGACAATAAATGAATGACAAATATTTTAGGTTTTTTCTTCTCCATCCCAAACTCTTAGGTTTTTTTCATCACTAAGCACCAAACATAATAGACTATAGTAGGTGTAAAAAATTAATTATATTTTATTTTTCAACTCCAACATAAAATTTTAGGTTTTTCCCCACTAAAAAACACAGATAAAAGACCATAGTCCATGACATACCTTTTATATAATATAGGTAAAAATTAAGATTAAATGATTAAGCTCAAACTTATTTATATTTAACTTTTTCACATTGAATTATGGTAAATTAGACGTAAATATGTTCAATATGTTTCTTCTCCATCACCAAATTTCAAGTTTCTTCGTCAATAAGCCAGAGAGTTAAAAGACTATAAATGAATGACAAATATTTTAGATTTTTTCTTCACCATCCCAAAGGCTTAGCCTTTTTTCATCACTAAGCAACAAACATAATATACTATAGTAGGTGTAAAAAATTAATTATATTTTATTTTTCAACTCCAACATAAAATTTTAGGTTTTTACCCACTAAAAAACAAAGACAAAAAGACTATAGTCCATGACATATATTTTATATAATATAGGTAAAAATTAAGATTAAATAATGAAGCTCAAACTTATTTATATTTACCTTTTTTACATTGAATTATGGTAAATTAGATGTAAATATGTTCAATATGTTTCTTCTCCGTCACAAAATTTCGTGTTTCTTCGTCAGTAAGCCAGAGAGTTAAAAGACTATAAATGAATAAAAAATATTTTATGTTTTTTCTTCTCCATCCCAAAGTCTTAGGTTTTATTAATCACTAAGCACCAAACATAATAGACTATAGTAGGTGTAAAAAATTAATTATATTTTATTTTTCAACTCCAACATAAAATTTTAGGTTTTTCCCCACTAAAAAACAAAGATAAAAGACCATAGTCCATGACATATATTTTATATAATATAGGTAAAAATTAAGATTAAATAATGAAGCTCAAACTTATTTATATTTACCTTTTTTACATTTAATTATGGTAAATTAGATGTAAATATGTTCAATATGTTTCTTCTCTGTCACAAATTTTCATGTTTCTTTGTTAGAGAGTTAAAACACTATAAATGAATGACAAATATTTTAGGTTTTTTCTTCACCATCCTAAAGTCTTAGATTTTTTTCATCATTAAGCACCAAACATAATAGACTATATTAGGTGTAAAAAATTAATTATATTTTATTTTTCAACTCTAACATAAAAGTTTAGGTTTTTCCCCACTAAAAAACAAAGATAAGAGACTATAGTCCCTGACATATATTTTATATAATATAGGTAAAAATTAAGATTAAATAATGAAGCTCAAAATTATTTAGATTTACCTTTTTCACATTGAATTATGGTAAATTATACGTAAATATGTTCAATATGTTTCTTCTCGATCACCAAATTTCATGTTTCTTCGTCAATAAGCCAGAGAGTTAAAAGACTATAAATGAATGACAAATATTTTTTTTCTTCACCATCCCAAAGGTTAGGCTTTTTTCATCACTAAGAAACAAACATAATAGACTATAGTAGGTGTAAAAAATTAATAATATTTTATTTTTCAACTACAACATAAAATTTTAGGTTTTTCCCCACTAAAAAACAAAGATAAAAGACTATAGTCCATGACATATATTTTATATAACATAGGTAAAAATTAAGATTAAATAATGAAGCTCAAACTTATTTATATTTACCTTTTTCACATTTAATTATGGTTTATTAGATGTAAATCAGTTCAATATGTTTCTTCTCCATCACCAAATTTCATGTTTCTTCGTCAGTAATCCAGAGATTTAAAAGACAATAAATGAATGACAAATATTTTAGGTTTTTTCTTCTCCATCCCAAACTCTTAGGTTTTTTTCATCACTAAGCACCAAACATAATAGACTATAGTAGGTGTAAAAAATTAATTATATTTTATTTTTCAACTCCAACATAAAATTTTAGGTTTTTCCCCACTAAAAAACAAAGATAAAAGACCATAGTCCATGACATACCTTTTATATAATATAGGTAAAAATTAAGATTAAATAATGAAGCTCAAACTTATTTATATTTAACTTTTTCACATTGAATTATGGTAAATTATACGTAAATATGTTCAATATGTTTCTTCTCCATCACCAAATTTCATGTTTCTTCGTCAATAAGCCAGAGAGTTAAAAGACTATAAATGAATGACAAATATTTTAGATTTTTTCTTCACCATCCCAAAGGCTTAGCCTTTTTTCATCACTAAGCAACAAACATAATATACTATAGTAGGTGTAAAAAATTAATTATGTTTTTTTTTTCAACTGCAACATAAAATTTTAGGTTTTTACCCACTAAAAAACAAAGACAAAAAGACTATAGTCCATGACATATATTTTATATAATATAGGTAAAAATTAAGATTAAATAATGAAGCTCAAACTTATTTATATTTACCTTTTTTACACTGAATTATGGTAAATTAGATGTAAATATGTTCAATATGTTTCTTCTCCGTCACAAAATTTCGTGTTTCTTCGTCAGTAAGCCAGAGAGTTAAAAGACTATAAATGAATCACAAATATTTTATGTTTTTTCTTCTCCATCCCAAAGTCTTAGGTTTTATTAATCACTAAGCACCAAACATAATAGACTATAGTAGGTGTAAAAAATTAATTATATTTTATTTTTCAACTCCAACATAAAATTTTAGGTTTTTCCCCACTAAAAAACAAAGATAAAAGACCATAGTCCATGACATATATTTTATATAATATAGGTAAAAATTAAAATTAAATAATGAAGCTCAAACTTATTTATATTTACCTTTTTTACATTTAATTATGGTAAATTAGATGTAAATATGTTCAATATGTTTCTTCTCTGTCACAAATTTTCATGTTTCTTTGTTAGAGAGTTAAAACACTATAAATGAATGACAAATATTTTAGGTTTTTTCTTCACCATCCTAAAGTCTTAGGTTTTTTTCATCATTAAGCACCAAACATAATAGACTATATTAGGTGTAAAAAATTAATTATATTTTATTTTTCAACTCTAACATAAAAGTTTAGGTTTTTCCCCACTAAAAAACAAAGATAAGAGACTATAGTCCCTGACATATATTTTATATAATATAGGTAAAAATTAAGATTAAATAATGAAGCTCAAAATTATTTAGATTTACCTTTTTCACATTGAATTATGGTAAATTATACGTAAATATGTTCAATATGTTTCTTCTCGATCACCAAATTTCATGTTTCTTCGTCAATAAGCCAGAGAGTTAAAAGACTATAAATGAATGACAAATATTTTTTTTCTTCACCATCCCAAAGGTTAGGCTTTTTTCATCACTAAGAAACAAACATAATAGACTATAGTAGGTGTAAAAAATTAATAATATTTTATTTTTCAACTACAACATAAAATTTTAGGTTTTTCCCCACTAAAAAACAAAGATAAAAGACTATAGTCCATGACATATATTTTATATAACATAGGTAAAAATTAAGATTAAATAATGAAGCTCAAACTTATTTATATTTACCTTTTTCACATTTAATTATGGTTTATTAGATGTAAATCAGTTCAATATGTTTCTTCTCCATCACCAAATTTCATGTTTCTTCGTCAGTAATCCAGAGATTTAAAAGACAATAAATGAATGACAAATATTTTAGGTTTTTTCTTCTCCATCCCAAACTCTTAGGTTTTTTTCATCACTAAGCACCAAACATAATAGACTATAGTAGGTGTAAAAAATTAATTATATTTTATTTTTCAACTCCAACATAAAATTTTAGGTTTTTCCCCACTAAAAAACAAAGATAAAAGACCATAGTCCATGACATACCTTTTATATAATATAGGTAAAAATTAAGATTAAATAATGAAGCTCAAACTTATTTATATTTAACTTTTTCACATTGAATTATGGTAAATTATACGTAAATATGTTCAATATGTTTCTTCTCCATCACCAAATTTCATGTTTCTTCGTCAATAAGCCAGAGAGTTAAAAGACTATAAATGAATGACAAATATTTTAGATTTTTTCTTCACCATCCCAAAGGCTTAGCCTTTTTTCATCACTAAGCAACAAACATAATATACTATAGTAGGTGTAAAAAATTAATTATGTTTTTTTTTTCAACTGCAACATAAAATTTTAGGTTTTTACCCACTAAAAAACAAAGACAAAAAGACTATAGTCCATGACATATATTTTATATAATATAGGTAAAAATTAAGATTAAATAATGAAGCTCAAACTTATTTATATTTACCTTTTTTACACTGAATTATGGTAAATTAGATGTAAATATGTTCAATATGTTTCTTCTCCGTCACAAAATTTCGTGTTTCTTCGTCAGTAAGCCAGAGAGTTAAAAGACTATAAATGAATCACAAATATTTTATGTTTTTTCTTCTCCATCCCAAAGTCTTAGGTTTTATTAATCACTAAGCACCAAACATAATAGACTATAGTAGGTGTAAAAAATTAATTATATTTTATTTTTCAACTCCAACATAAAATTTTAGGTTTTTCCCCACTAAAAAACAAAGATAAAAGACCATAGTCCATGACATATATTTTATATAATATAGGTAAAAATTAAAATTAAATAATGAAGCTCAAACTTATTTATATTTACCTTTTTTACATTTAATTATGGTAAATTAGATGTAAATATGTTCAATATGTTTCTTCTCTGTCACAAATTTTCATGTTTCTTTGTTAGAGAGTTAAAACACTATAAATGAATGACAAATATTTTAGGTTTTTTCTTCACCATCCTAAAGTCTTAGGTTTTTTTCATCATTAAGCACCAAACATAATAGACTATATTAGGTGTAAAAAATTAATTATATTTTATTTTTCAACTCTAACATAAAAGTTTAGGTTTTTCCCCACTAAAAAACAAAGATAAGAGACTATAGTCCATGACATATATTTTATATAATATAGGTAAAAATTAAGATTAAATAATGAAGCTCAAAATTATTTAGATTTACCTTTTTCACATTGAATTATGGTAAATTATACGTAAATATGTTCAATATGTTTCTTCTCGATCACCAAATTTCATGTTTCTTCGTCAATAAGCCAGAGAGTTAAAAGACTATAAATGAATGACAAATATTTTTTTTCTTCACCATCCCAAAGGTTAGGCTTTTTTCATCACTAAGAAACAAACATAATAGACTATAGTAGGTGTAAAAAATTAATAATATTTTATTTTTCAACTACAACATAAAATTTTAGGTTTTTCCCCACTAAAAAACAAAGATAAAAGACTATAGTCCATGACATATATTTTATATAACATAGGTAAAAATTAAGATTAAATAATGAAGCTCAAACTTATTTATATTTACCTTTTTCACATTTAATTATGGTTTATTAGATGTAAATCAGTTCAATATGTTTCTTCTCCATCACCAAATTTCATGTTTCTTCGTCAGTAATCCAGAGATTTAAAAGACAATAAATGAATGACAAATATTTTAGGTTTTTTCTTCTCCATCCCAAACTCTTAGGTTTTTTTCATCACTAAGCACCAAACATAATAGACTATAGTAGGTGTAAAAAATTAATTATATTTTATTTTTCAACTCCAACATAAAATTTTAGGTTTTTCCCCACTAAAAAACGAAGATAAAAGACCATAGTCCATGACATACCTTTTATATAATATAGGTAAAAATTAAGATTAAATAATGAAGCTCAAACTTATTTATATTTAACTTTTTCACATTGAATTATGGTAAATTATACGTAAATATGTTCAATATGTTTCTTCTCCATCACCAAATTTCATGTTTCTTCGTCAATAAGCCAGAGAGTTAAAAGACTATAAATGAATGACAAATATTTTAGATTTTTTCTTCACCATCCCAAAGGCTTAGCCTTTTTTCATCACTAAGCAACAAACATAATATACTATAGTAGGTGTAAAAAATTAATTATGTTTTTTTTTTCAACTGCAACATAAAATTTTAGGTTTTTACCCACTAAAAAACAAAGACAAAAAGACTATAGTCCATGACATATATTTTATATAATATAGGTAAAAATTAAGATTAAATAATGAAGCTCAAACTTATTTATATTTACCTTTTTTACACTGAATTATGGTAAATTAGATGTAAATATGTTCAATATGTTTCTTCTCTGTCACAAAATTTCGTGTTTCTTCGTCAGTAAGCCAGAGAGTTAAAAGACTATAAATGAATCACAAATATTTTATGTTTTTTCTTCTCCATCCCAAAGTCTTAGGTTTTATTAATCACTAAGCACCAAACATAATAGACTATAGTAGGTGTAAAAAATTAATTATATTTTATTTTTCAACTCCAACATAAAATTTTAGGTTTTTCCCCACTAAAAAACAAATATAAAAGACCATAGTCCATGACATATATTTTATATAATATAGGTAAAAATTAAAATTAAATAATGAAGCTCAAACTTATTTATATTTACCTTTTTACATTGAATTATGGTAAATTAGATGTAAATATGTTCAATATGTTTCTTCTCCGTCACAAATTTTCATGTTTCTTCGTCAGAGAGTTAAAACACTATAAATGAATGACAAATATTTTAGGTTTTTTCTTCACCATCCTAAAGTCTTAGGTTTTTTTCATCATTAAGCACCAAACATAATAGACTATAGTAGGTGTAAAAAATTAATTATATTTTATTTTTCAACTCTAACATAAAAGTTTAGGTTTTTCCCCACTAAAAAACAAAGATAAGAGACTATAGTCCATGACATATATTTTATATAATATAGGTAAAAATTAAGATTAAATAATGAAGCTCAATTAGATTTACCTTTTTCACATTGAATTATGGTAAATCAGACGTAAATATGTTCAATATGTTTCTTCTAGATCACCAAATTTCATGTTTCTTCGTCAATAAGCCAGAGAGTTAAAAGACTATAAATGAATGACAAATATTTTTTTTTCTTCTCCATCCCAAACTCTTAGGTTTTTTTCATCACTAAGCCCCAAACATAATAAACTATAGTAGGTGTAAAAAATTAATTATATTTTATTTTTCAACTCCAACATAAAATTTTAGGTTTTTCCCCACTAAAAAACAAAGATAAAAGACCATAGTCCATGACATACCTTTTATATAATATAGGTAAAAATTAAGATTAAATAATGAAGCTCAAACTTATTTATATTTAACTTTTTCACATTGAATTATGGTAAATTATACGTAAATATGTTCAATATGTTTCTTCTCCATCACCAAATTTCATGTTTCTTCGTCAATAAGCCAGAGAGTTAAAAGACTATAAATGAATGACAAATATTTTAGATTTTTTCTTCACCATCCCAAAGGCTTAGCCTTTTTTCATCACTAAGCAACAAACATAATATACTATAGTAGGTGTAAAAAATTAATTATGTTTTATTTTTCAACTGCAACATAAAATTTTAGGTTTTTACCCACTAAAAAACAAAGACAAAAAGACTATAGTCCATGAAATATATTTTATATAATATAGGTAAAAATTAAGATTAAATAATGAAGCTCAAACTTATTTATATTTACCTTTTTTACACTGAATTATGGTAAATTAGATGTAAATATGTTCAATATGTTTCTTCTCTGTCACAAAATTTCGTGTTTCTTCGTCAGTAAGCCAGAGAGTTAAAAGACTATAAATGAATCACAAATATTTTATGTTTTTTCTTCTCCATCCCAAAGTCTTAGGTTTTATTAATCACTAAGCACCAAACATAATAGACTATAGTAGGTGTAAAAAATTAATTATATTTTATTTTTCAACTCCAACATAAAATTTTAGGTTTTTCCCCACTAAAAAACAAATATAAAAGACCATAGTCCATGACATATATTTTATATAATATAGGTAAAAATTAAAATTAAATAATGAAGCTCAAACTTATTTATATTTACCTTTTTACATTGAATTATGGTAAATTAGATGTAAATATGTTCAATATGTTTCTTCTCCGTCACAAATTTTCATGTTTCTTCGTCAGAGAGTTAAAACACTATAAATGAATGACAAATATTTTAGGTTTTTTCTTCACCATCCTAAAGTCTTAGGTTTTTTTCATCATTAAGCACCAAACATAATAGACTATAGTAGGTGTAAAAAATTAATTATATTTTATTTTTCAACTCTAACATAAAAGTTTAGGTTTTTCCCCACTAAAAAACAAAGATAAGAGACTATAGTCCATGACATATATTTTATATAATATAGGTAAAAATTAAGATTAAATAATGAAGCTCAATTAGATTTACCTTTTTCACATTGAATTATGGTAAATCAGACGTAAATATGTTCAATATGATTCTTCTAGATCACCAAATTTCATGTTTCTTCGTCAATAAGCCAGAGAGTTAAAAGACTATAAATGAATGAAAAATATTTTTTTTTCTTCTCCATCCCAAACTCTTAGGTTTTTTTCATCACTAAGCCCCAAACATAATAAACTATAGTAGGTGTAAAAAATTAATTATATTTTATTTTTCAACTCCAACATAAAATTTTAGGTTTTTCCCCACTAAAAAACAAAGATAAAAGACCATAGTCCGTGACATACCTTTTATATAATATAGGTAAAAATTAAGATTAAATAATGAAGCTCAAACTTATTTATATTTAACTTTTTCACATTGAATTATGGTAAATTATACGTAAATATGTTCAATATGTTTCTTCTCCATCACCAAATTTCATGTTTCTTCGTCAATAAGCCAGAGAGTTAAAAGACTATAAATGAATGACAAATATTTTAGATTTTTTCTTCACCATCCCAAAGGCTTAGCCTTTTTTAATCACTAAGCAACAAACATAATATACTATAGTAGGTGTAAAAAATTAATTATGTTTTATTTTTCAACTGCAACATAAAATTTTAGGTTTTTACCCACTAAAAAACAAAGACAAAAAGACTATAGTCCATGACATATATTTTATATAATATAGGTAAAAATTAAGATTAAATAATGAAGCTCAAACTTATTTATATTTACCTTTTTTACACTGAATTATGGTAAATTAGATGTAAATATGTTCAATATGTTTCTTCTCTGTCACAAAATTTCGTGTTTCTTCGTCAGTAAGCCAGAGAGTTAAAAGACTATAAATGAATCACAAATATTTTATGTTTTTTCTTCTCCATCCCAAAGTCTTAGGTTTTATTAATCACTAAGCACCAAACATAATAGACTATAGTAGGTGTAAAAAATTAATTATATTTTATTTTTCAACTCCAACATAAAATTTTAGGTTTTTCCCCACTAAAAAACAAATATAAAAGACCATAGTCCATGACATAGATTTTATATAATATAGGTAAAAATTAAAATTAAATAATGAAGCTCAAACTTATTTATATTTACCTTTTTACATTGAATTATGGTAAATTAGATGTAAATATGTTCAATATGTTTCTTCTCCGTCACAAATTTTCATGTTTCTTCGTCAGAGAGTTAAAACACTATAAATGAATGACAAATATTTTAGGTTTTTTCTTCACCATCCTAAAGTCTTAGGTTTTTTTCATCATTAAGCACCAAACATAATAGACTATAGTAGGTGTAAAAAATTAATTATATTTTATTTTTCAACTCTAACATAAAAGTTTAGGTTTTTCCCCACTAAAAAACAAAGATAAGAGACTATAGTCCATGACATATATTTTATATAATATAGGTAAAAATTAAGATTAAATAATGAAGCTCAATTAGATTTACCTTTTTCACATTGAATTATGGTAAATCAGACGTAAATATGTTCAATATGTTTGTTCTAGATCACCAAATTTCATGTTTCTTCGTCAATAAGCCAGAGAGTTAAAAGACTATAAATGAATGACAAATATTTTTTTTTCTTCTCCATCCCAAACTCTTAGGTTTTTTTCATCACTAAGCCCCAAACATAATAAACTATAGTAGGTGTAAAAAATTAATTATATTTTATTTTTCAACTCCAACATAAAATTTTAGGTTTTTCCCCACTAAAAAACAAAGATAAAAGACCATAGTCCATGACATACCTTTTATATAATATAGGTAAAAATTAAGATTAAATAATGAAGCTCAAACTTATTTATATTTAACTTTTTCACATTGAATTATGGTAAATTATACGTAAATATGTTCAATATGTTTCTTCTCCATCACCAAATTTCATGTTTCTTCGTCAATAAGCCAGAGAGTTAAAAGACTATAAATGAATGACAAATATTTTAGATTTTTTCTTCACCATCCCAAAGGCTTAGCCTTTTTTCATCACTAAGCAACAAACATAATATACTATAGTAGGTGTAAAAAATTAATTATGTTTTATTTTTCAACTGCAACATAAAATTTTAGGTTTTTACCCACTAAAAAACAAAGACAAAAAGACTATAGTCCATGACATATATTTTATATAATATAGGTAAAAATTAAGATTAAATAATGAAGCTCAAACTTATTTATATTTACCTTTTTTACACTGAATTATGGTAAATTAGATGTAAATATGTTCAATATGTTTCTTCTCTGTCACAAAATTTCGTGTTTCTTCGTCAGTAAGCCAGAGAGTTAAAAGACTATAAATGAATCACAAATATTTTATGTTTTTTCTTCTCCATCCCAAAGTCTTAGGTTTTATTAATCACTAAGCACCAAACATAATAGACTATAGTAGGTGTAAAAAATTAATTATATTTTATTTTTCAACTCCAACATAAAATTTTAGGTTTTTCCCCACTAAAAAACAAATATAAAAGACCATAGTCCATGACATATATTTTATATAATATAGGTAAAAATTAAAATTAAATAATGAAGCTCAAACTTATTTATATTTACCTTTTTACATTGAATTATGGTAAATTAGATGTAAATATGTTCAATATGTTTCTTCTCCGTCACAAATTTTCATGTTTCTTCGTCAGAGAGTTAAAACACTATAAATGAATGACAAATATTTTAGGTTTTTTCTTCACCATCCTAAAGTCTTAGGTTTTTTTCATCATTAAGCACCAAACATAATAGACTATAGTAGGTGTAAAAAATTAATTATATTTTATTTTTCAACTCTAACATAAAAGTTTAGGTTTTTCCCCACTAAAAAACAAAGATAAGAGACTATAGTCCATGACATATATTTTATATAATATAGGTAAAAATTAAGATTAAATAATGAAGCTCAATTAGATTTACCTTTTTCACATTGAATTATGGTAAATCAGACGTAAATATGTTCAATATGATTCTTCTAGATCACCAAATTTCATGTTTCTTCGTCAATAAGCCAGAGAGTTAAAAGACTATAAATGAATGAAAAATATTTTTTTTTCTTCTCCATCCCAAACTCTTAGGTTTTTTTCATCACTAAGCCCCAAACATAATAAACTATAGTAGGTGTAAAAAATTAATTATATTTTATTTTTCAACTCCAACATAAAATTTTAGGTTTTTCCCCACTAAAAAACAAAGATAAAAGACCATAGTCCGTGACATACCTTTTATATAATATAGGTAAAAATTAAGATTAAATAATGAAGCTCAAACTTATTTATATTTAACTTTTTCACATTGAATTATGGTAAATTATACGTAAATATGTTCAATATGTTTCTTCTCCATCACCAAATTTCATGTTTCTTCGTCAATAAGCCAGAGAGTTAAAAGACTATAAATGAATGACAAATATTTTAGATTTTTTCTTCACCATCCCAAAGGCTTAGCCTTTTTTCATCACTAAGCAACAAACATAATATACTATAGTAGGTGTAAAAAATTAATTATGTTTTATTTTTCAACTGCAACATAAAATTTTAGGTTTTTACCCACTAAAAAACAAAGACAAAAAGACTATAGTCCATGACATATATTTTATATAATATAGGTAAAAATTAAGATTAAGTAATGAAGCTCAAACTTATTTATATTT
The DNA here is from genome assembly GCA_963859935.3 of Lathyrus sativus. Classification (NCBI taxonomy): domain Eukaryota; kingdom Viridiplantae; phylum Streptophyta; class Magnoliopsida; order Fabales; family Fabaceae; genus Lathyrus; species Lathyrus sativus. Next base: position 4,396,602 of record CAWUDS030002219.1, on the reverse strand, counting down.
ACCTTTTTTACATTGAATTATGGTAAATTAGATGTAAATATGTTCAATATGTTTCTTCTCTGTCACAAAATTTCGTGTTTCTTCGTCAGTAAGCCTGAGAGTTAAAAGACTATAAATGAATCACAAATATTTTATGTTTTTTCTTCTCCATCCCAAAGTCTTAGGTTTTATTAATCACTAAGCACCAAACATAATAGACTATAGTAGGTGTAAAAAATTAATTATATTTTATTTTTCAACTCCAACATAAAATTTTAGGTTTTTCCCCACTAAAAAACAAATATAAAAGACCATAGTCCATGACATATATTTTATATAATATAGGTAAAAATTAAAATTAAATAATGAAGCTCAAACTTATTTATATTTACCTTTTTACATTGAATTATGGTAAATTAGATGTAAATATGTTCAATATGTTTCTTCTCCGTCACAAATTTTCATGTTTCTTCGTCAGAGAGTTAAAACACTATAAATGAATGACAAATATTTTAGGTTTTTTCTTCACCATCCTAAAGTCTTAGGTTTTTTTCATCATTAAGCACCAAACATAATAGACTATAGTAGGTGAAAAAAATTAATTATATTTTATTTTTCAACTCTAACATAAAAGTTTAGGTTTTTCCCCACTAAAAAACAAAGATAAGAGACTATAGTCCATGACATATATTTTATATAATATAGGTAAAAATTAAGATTAAATAATGAAGCTCAATTAGATTTACCTTTTTCACATTGAATTATGGTAAATCAGACGTAAATATGTTCAATATGATTCTTCTAGATCACCAAATTTCATGTTTCTTCGTCAATAAGCCAGAGAGTTAAAAGACTATAAATGAATGAAAAATATTTTTTTTTCTTCTCCATCCCAAACTCTTAGGTTTTTTTCATCACTAAGCCCCAAACATAATAAACTATAGTAGGTGTAAAAAATTAATTATATTTTATTTTTCAACTCCAACATAAAATTTTAGGTTTTTCCCCACTAAAAAACAAAGATAAAAGACCATAGTCCGTGACATACCTTTTATATAATATAGGTAAAAATTAAGATTAAATAATGAAGCTCAAAATTATTTATATTTAACTTTTTCACATTGAATTATGGTAAATTATACGTAAATATGTTCAATATGTTTCTTCTCCATCACCAAATTTCATGTTTCTTCGTCAATAAGCCAGAGAGTTAAAAGACTATAAATGAATGACAAATATTTTAGATTTTTTCTTCACCATCCCAAAGGCTTAGCCTTTTTTCATCACTAAGCAACAAACATAATATACTATAGTAGGTGTAAAAAATTAATTATGTTTTATTTTTCAACTGCAACATAAAATTTTAGGTTTTTACCCACTAAAAAACAAAGACAAAAAGACTATAGTCCATGACATATATTTTATATAATATAGGTAAAAATTAAGATTAAGTAATGAAGCTCAAACTTATTTATATTTACCTTTTTTACATTGAATTATGGTAAATTAGATGTAAATATGTTCAATATGTTTCTTCTCTGTCACAAAATTTCGTGTTTCTTCGTCGGTAAGCCAGAGAGTTAAAAGACTATAAATGAATCACAAATATTTTATGTTTTTTCTTCTCCATCCCAAAGTCTTAGGTTTTATTAATCACTAAGCACCAAACATAATAGACTATACTAGGTGTAAAAAATTAATTATATTTTATTTTTCAACTCCAACATAAAATTTTAGGTTTTTCCCCACTAAAAAACAAAGATAAAAGACCATAGTCCATGACATATATTTTATATAATATAGGTAAAAATTAAAATTAAATAATGAAGCTCAAAATTATTTATATTTACCTTTTTTACATTGAATTATGGTAAATTAGATGTAAATATGTTCAATATGTTTCTTCTCCGTCACAAATTTTCATGTTTCTTCGTCAGAGAGTTAAAACACTATAAATGAATGACAAATATTTTAGGTTTTTTCTTCACCATCCTAAAGTCTTAGGTTTTTTTCATCATTAAGCACCAAACATAATAGACTATAGTAGGTGTAAAAAATTAATTATATTTTATTTTTCAACTCTAACATAAAAGTTTAGGTTTTTCCCCACTAAAAAACAAAGATAAGAGACTATAGTCCATGACATATATTTTATATAATATAGGTAAAAATTAAGATTAAATAATGAAGCTCAAACTTATTTAGATTTACCTTTTCACATTGAATTATGGTAAATTAGACGTACATATGTTCAATATGTTTCTTCTCGATCACCAAATTTCATGTTTCTTCGTCAATAAGCCAGAGAGTTAAAAGACTATAAATGAATGACAAATATTTTTTTTTCTTCTCCATCCCAAACTCTTAGGTTTTTTTCATCACTAAGCACCAAACATAATAGACTATACTAGGTGTAAAAAATTAATTATATTTTATTTTTCAACTCCAACATAAAATTTTAGGTTTTTCCCCACAAAAAAACAAAGATAAAAGACCATAGTCCATGACATACCTTTTATATAATATAGGTAAAAATTAAGATTAAATAATGAAGCTCAAACTTATTTATATTTAACTTTTTCACATTGAATTATGGTAAATTATACGTAAATATGTTCAATTTGTTTCTTCTCCGTCACAAAGTTTCGTGTTTCTTCGTCAATAAGCCAGAGAGTTAAAAGACTATAAATGAATGACAAATATTTTAGATTTTTTCTTCACCATCCCAATGGCTTAGCCTTTTTTCATCACCAAGCAACAAACATAATATACTATAGTAGGTGTAAAAAATTAATTATGTTTTATTTTTCAACTGCAACATAAAATTTTAGGTTTTTACCCACTAAAAAACAAAGACAAAAAGACTATAGTCCATGACATATATTTTATATAATATAGGTAAAAATTAAGATTAAATAATGAAGCTCAAACTTATTTATATTTACCTTTTTTACATTGAATTATGGTAAATTAGATGTAAATATGTTCAATATGTTTCTTCTCTGTCACAAAATTTCGTGTTTCTTCGTCAGTAAGCCAGAGAGTTAAAAGACTATAAATGAATCACAAATATTTTATGTTTTTTCTTCTCCATCCCAAAGTCTTAGGTTTTATTAATCACTAAGCACCAAACATAATAGACTATAGTAGGTGTAAAAAATTAATTATATTTTATTTTTCAACTCCAACATAAAATTTTAGGTTTTTCCCCACTAAAAAACAAAGATAAAAGACCATAGTCCATGACATATATTTTATATAATATAGGTAAAAATTAAAATTAAATAATGAAGCTCAAACTTATTTATATTTACCTTTTTTACATTTAATTATGGTAAATTAGATGTAAATATGTTCAATATGTTTCTTCTCCGTCACAAATTTTCATGTTTCTTCGTCAGAGAGTTAAAACACTATAAATGAATGACAAATATTTTAGGTTTTTTCTTCACCATCCTAAAGTCTTAGGTTTTTTTCATCATTAAGCACCAAACATAATAGACGTAAATATGTTCAATATGTTTCTTCTCGATCACCAAATTTCATGTTTCTTCGTCAATAAGCCAGAGAGTTAAAAGACTATAAATGAATGACAAATATTTTTTTTTCTTCACCATCCCAAAGGCTTAGGCTTTTTTCATCACTAAGAAACAAACATAATAAACTATAGTAGGTGTAAAAAATTAATTATATTTTATTTTTTAACTACAACATAAAATTTTAGGTTTTTCCCCACTAAAAAACAAAGATAAAAGACTATAGTCCATGACATATATTTTATATAATATAGGTAAAAATTAAGATTAAATAATGAAGCTCAAAATTATTTATATTTACCTTTTTCACATTTAATTATGGTTTAATAGATGTAAATCATTTCAATATGTTTCTTCTCCATCACCAAATTTCATGTTTCTTCGTCAGTAATCCAGAGAGTTAAAAGACAATAAATGAATGACAAATATTTTAGGTTTTTTCTTCTCCATCCCAAACTCTTAGGTTTTTTTCATCACTAAGCACCAAACATAATAGACTATACTAGGTGTAAAAAATTAATTATATTTTATTTTTCAACTCCAACATAAAATTTTAGGTTTTTCCCCACAAAAAAAGAAAGATAAAAGACCATAGTCCATGACATACCTTTTATATAATATAGGTAAAAATTAAGATTAAATAATGAAGCTCAAACTTATTTATATTTAACTTTTTCACATTGAATTATTGTAAATTAGACGTAAATATGTTCAATATGTTTCTTCTCCGTCACAAAGTTTCGTGTTTCTTCGTCAATAAGCCAGAGAGTTAAAAGACTATAAATGAATAACAAATATTTTAGATTTTTTCTTCACCATCCCAATGGCTTAGCCTTTTTTCATCACCAAGCAACAAACATAATATACTATAGTAGGTGTAAAAAATTAATTATGTTTTATTTTTCAACTCCAACATAAAATTTTAGATTTTTACCCACTAAAAAACAAAGACAAAAAGACTATAGTCCATGACATATATTTTATATAATATAGGTAAAAATTAAGATTAAATAATGAAGCTCAAACTTATTTATATTTACCTTTTTTACATTGAATTATGGTAAATTAGATGTAAATATGTTCAATATGTTTCTTCTCCGTCACAAAATTTCGTGTTTCTTCGTCGGTAAGCCAGAGAGTTAAAAGACTATAAATGAATAACAAATATTTTATGTTTTTTCTTCTCCATCCCAAAGTCTTAGGTTTTATTAATCACTAAGCACCAAACATAATAGACTATAGTAGGTGTAAAAAATTAATTATATTTTATTTTTCAACTCCAACATAAAATTTTAGGTTTTTCCCCACTTAAAAACAAAGATAAAAGACCATAGTCCATGACATATATTTTATATAATATAGGTAAAAATTAAGATTAAATAATGAAGCTCAAAATTATTTATATTTACCTTTTTTACATTGAATTATGGTAAATTAGATGTAAATATGTTCAATATGTTTCTTCTCCGTCACAAATTTTCATGTTTCTTCGTCAGAGAGTTAAAACACTATAAATGAATGACAAATATTTTAGGTTTTTTCTTCACCATCCTAAAGTCTTAGGTTTTTTTCATCATTAAGCACCAAACATAATAGACTATAGTAGGTGTAAAAAATTAATTATATTTTATTTTTCAACTCTAACATAAAAGTTTAGGTTTTTCCCCACTAAAAAACAAAGATAAGAGACTATAGTCCATGACATATATTTTATATAATATAGGTAAAAATTAAGATTAAATAATGAAGCTCAAACTTATTTAGATTTACCTTTTCACATTGAATTATGGTAAATTAGACGTAAATATGTTCAATATGTTTCTTCTCGATCACCAAATTTCATGTTTCTTCGTCAATAAGCCAGAGAGTTAAAAGACTATAAATGAATGACAAATATTTTTTTTTCTTCTCCATCCCAAACTCTTAGGTTTTTTTCATCACTAAGCACCAAACATAATAGACTATACTAGGTGTAAAAAATTAATTATATTTTATTTTTCAACTCCAACATAAAATTTTAGGTTTTTCCCCACAAAAAAACAAAGATAAAAGACCATAGTCCATGACATACCTTTTATATAATATAGGTAAAAATTAAGATTAAATAATGAAGCTCAAACTTATTTATATTTAACTTTTTCACATTGAATTATGGTAAATTATACGTAAATATGTTCAATTTGTTTCTTCTCCGTCACAAAGTTTCGTGTTTCTTCGTCAATAAGCCAGAGAGTTAAAAGACTATAAATGAATGACAAATATTTTAGATTTTTTCTTCACCATCCCAATGGCTTAGCCTTTTTTCATCACCAAGCAACAAACATAATATACTATAGTAGGTGTAAAAAATTAATTATGTTTTATTTTTCAACTGCAACATAAAATTTTAGGTTTTTACCCACTAAAAAACAAAGACAAAAAGACTATAGTCCATGACATATATTTTATATAATATAGGTAAAAATTAAGATTAAATAATGAAGCTCAAACTTATTTATATTTACCTTTTTTACATTGAATTATGGTAAATTAGATGTAAATATGTTCAATATGTTTCTTCTCTGTCACAAAATTTCGTGTTTCTTCGTCAGTAAGCCAGAGAGTTAAAAGACTATAAATGAATCACAAATATTTTATGTTTTTTCTTCTCCATCCCAAAGTCTTAGGTTTTATTAATCACTAAGCACCAAACATAATAGACTATAGTAGGTGTAAAAAATTAATTATATTTTATTTTTCAACTCCAACATAAAATTTTAGGTTTTTCCCCACTAAAAAACAAAGATAAAAGACCATAGTCCATGACATATATTTTATATAATATAGGTAAAAATTAAAATTAAATAATGAAGCTCAAACTTATTTATATTTACCTTTTTTACATTTAATTATGGTAAATTAGATGTAAATATGTTCAATATGTTTCTTCTCCGTCACAAATTTTCATGTTTCTTCGTCAGAGAGTTAAAACACTATAAATGAATGACAAATATTTTAGGTTTTTTCTTCACCATCCTAAAGTCTTAGGTTTTTTTCATCATTAAGCACCAAACATAATAGACGTAAATATGTTCAATATGTTTCTTCTCGATCACCAAATTTCATGTTTCTTCGTCAATAAGCCAGAGAGTTAAAAGACTATAAATGAATGACAAATATTTTTTTTTCTTCACCATCCCAAAGGCTTAGGCTTTTTTCATCACTAAGAAACAAACATAATAAACTATAGTAGGTGTAAAAAATTAATTATATTTTATTTTTTAACTACAACATAAAATTTTAGGTTTTTCCCCACTAAAAAACAAAGATAAAAGACTATAGTCCATGACATATATTTTATATAATATAGGTAAAAATTAAGATTAAATAATGAAGCTCAAAATTATTTATATTTACCTTTTTCACATTTAATTATGGTTTAATAGATGTAAATCATTTCAATATGTTTCTTCTCCATCACCAAATTTCATGTTTCTTCGTCAGTAATCCAGAGAGTTAAAAGACAATAAATGAATGACAAATATTTTAGGTTTTTTCTTCTCCATCCCAAACTCTTAGGTTTTTTTCATCACTAAGCACCAAACATAATAGACTATACTAGGTGTAAAAAATTAATTATATTTTATTTTTCAACTCCAACATAAAATTTTAGGTTTTTCCCCACAAAAAAACAAAGATAAAAGACCATAGTCCATGACATACCTTTTATATAATATAGGTAAAAATTAAGATTAAATAATGAAGCTCAAACTTATTTATATTTAACTTTTTCACATTGAATTATTGTAAATTAGACGTAAATATGTTCAATATGTTTCTTCTCCGTCACAAAGTTTCGTGTTTCTTCGTCAATAAGCCAGAGAGTTAAAAGACTATAAATGAATAACAAATATTTTAGATTTTTTCTTCACCATCCCAATGGCTTAGCCTTTTTTCATCACCAAGCAACAAACATAATATACTATAGTAGGTGTAAAAAATTAATTATGTTTTATTTTTCAACTCCAACATAAAATTTTAGATTTTTACCCACTAAAAAACAAAGACAAAAAGACTATAGTCCATGACATATATTTTATATAATATAGGTAAAAATTAAGATTAAATAATGAAGCTCAAACTTATTTATATTTACCTTTTTTACATTGAATTATGGTAAATTAGATGTAAATATGTTCAATATGTTTCTTCTCCGTCACAAAATTTCGTGTTTCTTCGTCGGTAAGCCAGAGAGTTAAAAGACTATAAATGAATAACAAATATTTTATGTTTTTTCTTCTCCATCCCAAAGTCTTAGGTTTTATTAATCACTAAGCACCAAACATAATAGACTATAGTAGGTGTAAAAAATTAATTATATTTTATTTTTCAACTCCAACATAAAATTTTAGGTTTTTCCCCACTTAAAAACAAAGATAAAAGACCATAGTCCATGACATATATTTTATATAATATAGGTAAAAATTAAGATTAAATAATGAAGCTCAAACTTATTTATATTTACCTTTTTTACATTGAATTATGGTAAATTAGATGTAAATATGTTCAATATGTTTCTTCTCCGTCACAAATTTTCATGTTTTTTCGTCAGAGAGTTAAAACACTATAAATGAATGACAAATATTTTAGGTTTTTTCTTCACCATCCTAAAGTCTTAGGTTTTTTTCATCATTAAGCACCAAACATAATAGACTATAGTAGGTGTAAAAAATTAATTATATTTTATTTTTCAACTCTAACATAAAAGTTTAGGTTTTTCCCCACTAAAAAACAAAGATAAGAGACTATAGTCCATGACATATATTTTATATAATATAGGTAAAAATTAAGATTAAATAATGAAGCTCAAACTTATTTAGATTTACCTTTTTCACATTGAATTATGGTAAATCAGATGTAAATATGTTCAATATGTTTCTTCTAGATCACCAAATTTCATGTTTCTTCGTCAATAAGCCAGAGAGTTAAAAGACTATAAATGAATGACAAATATTTTTTTTTCTTCACCATCCCAAAGGCTTGGGCTTTTTTCATCACTAAGCACCAAACATAATAGACTATAGTAGGTGTAAAAAATTAATTATATTTTATTTTTCAACTACAACATAAAATTTTAGGTTTTTCCCCACTAAAAAACAAAGATAAAAGACTATAGTCCATGACATATATTTTATATAATATAGGTAAAAATTAAGATTAAATAATGAAGCTCAAAATTATTTATATTTACCTTTTTCACATTTAATTATGGTTTATTAGATGTAAATCAGTTCTATATGTTTCTTCTCCATCACCAAATTTCATGTTTCTTCGTCAGTAATCCAGAGAGTTAAAAGACAATAAATGAATGACAAATATTTTAGGTTTTTTCTTCTCCATCCCAAACTCTTAGGTTTTTTTCATCACTAAGCACCAAACATAATAGACTATAGTAGGTGTAAAAAATTAATTATATTTTATTTTTCCACTCCAACATAAAATTTTAGGTTTTTCCCCACTAAAAAACAAAGATAAAAGACCATAGTCCATGACATACCTTTTATATAATATAGGTAAAAATTAAGATTAAATAATGAAGCTCAAACTTATTTATATTTAACTTTTTCACATTGAATTATGGTAAATTAGATGTAAATATGTTCAATATGTTTCTTCTCTGTCACAAAATTTCGTGTTTCTTCGTCAGTAAGCCAGAGAGTTAAAAGACTATAAATGAATCACAAATATTTTATGTTTTTTCTTCTCCATCTCAAAGTCTTAGGTTTTATTAATCACTAAGCACCAAACATAATAGACTATAGTAGGTGTAAAAAATTAATTATATTTTATTTTTCAACTCCAACATAAAATTTTAGGTTTTTCCCCACTAAAAAACAAAGATAAAAGACCATAGTCCATGACATATATTTTATATAATATAGGTAAAAATTAAAATTAAATAATGAAGCTCAAACTTATTTATATTTACCTTTTTTACATTGAATTATGGTAAATTAGATGTAAATATGTTCAATATGTTTCTTCTCCGTCACAAATTTTCATGTTTCTTCGTCAGAGAGTTAAAACACTATAAATGAATGACAAATATTTTAGGTTTTTTCTTCACCATCCTAAAGTCTTAGGTTTTTTTCATCATTAAGCACCAAACATAATAGACGTAAATATGTTCAATATGTTTCTTCTCGATCACCAAATTCCATGTTTCTTCGTCAATAAGCCAGAGAGTTAAAAGACTATAAATGAATGACAAATATTTTTTTTTCTTCACCATCCCAAAGGCTTAGGCTTTTTTCATCACTAAGAAACAAACATAATAAACTATAGTAGGTGTAAAAAATTAATTATATTTTATTTTTTAACTACAACATAAAATTTTAGGTTTTTCCCCACTAAAAAACAAAGATAAAAGACTATAGTCCATGACATATATTTTATATAATATAGGTAAAAATTAAGATTAAATAATGAAGCTCAAAATTATTTATATTTACCTTTTTCACATTTAATTATGGTTTATTAGATGTAAATCATTTCAATATGTTTCTTCTCCATCACCAAATTTCATGTTTCTTCGTCAGTAATCCAGAGAGTTAAAAGACAATAAATGAATGACAAATATTTTAGGTTTTTTCTTCTCCATCCCAAACTCTTAGGTTTTTTTCATCACTAAGCACCAAACATAATAGACTATACTAGGTGTAAAAAATTAATTATATTTTATTTTTCAACTCCAACATAAAATTTTAGGTTTTTCCCCACAAAAAAACAAAGATAAAAGACCATAGTCCATGACATACCTTTTATATAATATAGGTAAAAATTAAGATTAAATAATGAAGCTCAAACTTATTTATATTTAACTTTTTCACATTGAATTATGGTAAATTAGACGTAAATATGTTCAATATGTTTCTTCTCCGTCACAAAGTTTCGTGTTTCTTCGTCAATAAGCCAGAGAGTTAAAAGACTATAAATGAATGACAAATATTTTAGATTTTTTCTTCACCATCCCAATGGCTTAGCCTTTTTTCATCACCAAGCAACAAACATAATATACTATAGTAGGTGTAAAAAATTAATTATATTTTATTTTTCAACTCCAACATAAAATTTTAGATTTTTACCCACTAAAAAACAAAGACAAAAAGACTATAGTCCATGACATATATTTTATATAATATAGGTAAAAATTAAGATTAAATAATGAAGCTCAAACTTATTTATATTTACCTTTTTTACATTGAATTATGGTAAATTAGATGTAAATATGTTCAATATGTTTCTTCTCCGTCACAAATTTTCATGTTTCTTCGTCAGAGAGTTAAAACACTATAAATGAATGACAAATATTTTAGGTTTTTTCTTCACCATCCTAAAGTCTTAGGTTTTTTTCATCATTAAGCACCAAACATAATAGACGTAAATATGTTCAATATGTTTCTTCTCGATCACCAAATTTCATGTTTCTACGTCAATAAGCCAGAGAGTTAAAAGACTATAAATGAATGACAAATTTTTTTTTTCTTCACCATCCCAAAGGCTTATGCTTTTTTCATCACTAAGAAACAAACATAATAAACTATAGTAGGTGTAAAAAATTAATTATATTTTATTTTTTAACTACAACATAAAATTTTAGGTTTTTCCCCACTAAAAAACAAAGATAAAAGACTATAGTCCATGACATATATTTTATATAATATAGGTAAAAATTAAGATTAAATAATGAAGCTCAAAATTATTTATATTTACCTTTTTCACATTTAATTATGGTTTATTAGATGTAAATCATTTCAATATGTTTCTTCTCCATCACCAAATTTCATGTTTCTTCGTTAGTAATCCAGAGAGTTAAAAGACAATAAATGAATGACAAATATTTTAGGATTTTTCTTCTCCATCCCAAACTCTTAGGTTTTTTTCATCACTAAGCACCAAACATAATAGACTATACTAGGTGTAAAAAATTAATTATATTTTATTTTTCAACTCCAACATAAAATTTTAGGTTTTTCCCCACAAAAAAACAAAGATAAAAGACCATAGTCCATGACATACCTTTTATATAATATAGGTAAAAATTAAGATTAAATAATGAAGCTCAAACTTATTTATATTTAACTTTTTCACATTGAATTATGGTAAATTAGACGTAAATATGTTCAATATGTTTCTTCTCCATCACAAAGTTTCGTGTTTCTTCGTCAATAAGCCAGAGAGTTAAAAGACTATAAATGAATGACAAATATTTTAGATTTTTTCTTCACCTTCCCAATGGCTTAGCCTTTTTTCATCACCAAGCAACAAACATAATATACTATAGTAGGTGTAAAAAATTAATTATCTTTTATTTTTCAACTGCAACATAAAATTTTAGGTTTTTACCCACTAAAAAACAAATACAAAAAGACTATAGTCCATGACATATATTTTATATAATATAGGTAAAAATTAAGATTAAATAATGAAGCTCAAAATTATTTATATTTACCTTTTTCACATTTAATTATGGTTTATTAGATGTAAATCAGTTCTATATGTTTCTTCTCCATCACCAAATTTCATGTTTCTTCGTCAGTAATCCAGAGAGTTAAAAGACAATAAATGAATGACAAATATTTTAGGTTTTTTCTTCTCCATCCCAAACTCTTAGGTTTTTTTCATCACTAAGCACCAAATATAATAGACTATAGTAGGTGTAAAAAATTAATTATATTTTATATTTCAACTCCAACATAAAATTTTAGGTTTTTCCCCACTAAAAAACAAAGATAAAAGACCATAGTCCATGACATACCTTTTATATAATATAGGTAAAAATTAAGATTAAATAATGAAGCTCAAACTTATTTATATTTAACTTTTTCACATTGAATTATGGTAAATTAGACGTAAATATGTTTAATATGTTTCTTCTCCGTCACAAAGTTTCGTGTTTCTTCGTCAATAAGCCAGAGAGTTAAAAGACTATAAATGAATGACAAATATTTTAGATTTTTTCTTCACCATCCCAAAGGCTTAGCCTTTTTTCATCACTAAGCAACAAACATAATATACTATAGTAGGTGTAAAAAATTAATTATATTTTATTTTTCAACTCCAACATAAAATTTTAGGTTTTTACCCACTAAAAAACAAAGACAAAAAGACTATAGTCCATGACATATATTTTATATAATATAGGTAAAAATTAAGATTAAATAATGAAGCTCAAACTTATTTATATTTACCTTTTTTACATTGAATTATGGTAAATTAGATGTAAATATGTTCAATATGTTTCTTCTCCGTCACAAAATTTCGTGTTTCTTCGTCAGTAAGCCTGAGACTTAAAAGACTATAAATGAATAACAAATATTTTATGTTTTTTCTTCTCCATCCCAGAGTCTTAGGTTTTATTAATCACTAAGCACCAAACATAATAGACTATAGTAGGTGTAAAAAATTAATTATATTTTATTTTTCAACTCCAACATAAAATTTTAGGTTTTTCCCCACTAAAAAACAATGATAAAAGACCATAGTCCATGACATATATTTTATATAATATAGGTAAAAATTAAGATTAAATAATGAAGCTCAAACTTATTTATATTTACCTTTTTTACATTGAATTATGTTAAATTAGATGTAAATATGTTCAATATGTTTCTTCTCCGTCACAAATTTTCATGTTTCTTCGTCAGAGAGTTAAAACACTATAAATGAATGACAAATATTTTAGGTTTTTTCTTCACCATCCTAAAGTCTTAGGTTTTTTTCATCATTAAGCACCAAACATAATAGACTATAGTAGGTGTAAAAAATTAATTATATTTTATTTTTCAACTCTAACATAAAAGTTTAGGTTTTTCCCCACTAAAAAACAAAGATAAGAGACTATAGTCCATGACATATATTTTATATAATATAGGTAAAAATTAAGATTAAATAATGAAGCTCAAACTTATTTAGATTTACCTTTTTCACATTGAATTATGGTAAATCAGACGTAAATATGTTCAATATGTTTCTTCTAGATCACCAAATTTCATGTTTCTTCGTCAATAAGCCAGAGAGTTAAAAGACTATAAATGAATGACAAATAGTTTTTTTCTTCACCATCCCAAAGGCTTAGGCTTTTTTCATCACTAAGCACCAAACATAATAGACTATAGTAGGTGTAAAAAATTAATTATATTTTATTTTTCAACTACAACATAAAATTTTAGGTTTTTCCCCACTAAAAAACAAAGATAAAAGACTATAGTCCATGACATATATTTTATATAATATAGGTAAAAATTAAGATTAAATAATGAAGCTCAAAATTATTTATATTTACCTTTTTCACATTTAATTATGTTTTATTAGATGTAAATCAGTTCAATATGTTTCTTCTCCATCACCAAATTTCATGTTTCTTCGTCAGTAATCCAGAGAGTTAAAAGACAATAAATGAATGACAAATATTTTAGGTTTTTTCTTCTCCATCCCAAACTCTTAGGTTTTTTTCATCACTAAGCACCAAACATAATAGACTATAGTAGGTGTAAAAAATTAATTATATTTTATTTTTCAACTCCAACATAAAATTTTAGGTTTTTCCCCACTAAAAAACAAAGATAAAAGACCATAGTCCATGACATACCTTTTATATAATATAGGTAAAAATTAAGATTAAATAATGAAGCTCAAACTTATTTATATTTAACTTTTTCACATTGAATTATGGTAAATTAGACGTAAATATGTTTAATATGTTTCTTCTCCGTCACAAAGTTTCGTGTTTCTTTGTTAATAAGCCAGAGAGTTAAAAGACTATAAATGAATGACAAATATTTTAGATTTTTTCTTCACCATCCCAAAGGCTTAGCCTTTTTTCATCACTAAGCAACAAACATAATATACTATAGTAGGTGTAAAAAATTAATTATATTTTATTTTTCAACTCCAACATAAAATTTTAGGTTTTTACCCACTAAAAAACAAAGACAAAAAGACTATAGTCCATGACATATATTTTATATAATATAGGTAAAAATTAAGATTAAATAATGCAGCTCAAACTTATTTATATTTACCTTTTTTACATTGAATTATGGTAAATTAGATGTAAATATGTTCAATATGTTTCTTCTCCGTCACAAAATTTCGTGTTTCTTCGTCAGTAAGCCTGAGACTTAAAAGACTATAAATGAATAACAAATATTTTATGTTTTTTCTTCTCCATCCCAGAGTCTTAGGTTTTATTAATCACTAAGCACCAAACATAATAGACTATAGTAGGTGTAAAAAATTAATTATATTTTATTTTTCAACTCCAACATAAAATTTTAGGTTTTTCCCCACTAAAAAACAAAGATAAAAGACTATAGTCCATGACATATATTTTATATAATATAGGTAAAAATTAAGATTAAATAATGAAGCTCAAACTTATTTATATTTACCTTTTTTACATTGAATTATGTTAAATTAGATGTAAATATGTTCAATATGTTTCTTCTCCGTCACAAATTTTCATGTTTCTTCGTCAGAGAGTTAAAACACTATAAATGAATGACAAATATTTTATGTTTTTTCTTCACCATCCTAAAGTCTTAGGTTTTTTTCATCATTAAGCACCAAACATAATAGACTATAGTAGGTGTAAAAAATTAATTATATTTTATTTTTCAACTCTAACATAAAAGTTTAGGTTTTTCCCCACTAAAAAACAAAGATAAGAGACTATAGTCCATGACATATATTTTATATAATATAGGTAAAAATTAAGATTAAATAATGAAGCTCAAACTTATTTAGATTTACCTTTTTCACATTGAATTATGGTAAATCAGACGTAAATATGTTCAATATGTTTCTTCTAGATCACCAAATTTCATGTTTCTTCGTCAATAAGCCAGAGAGTTAAAAGACTATAAATGAATGACAAATATTTTTTTTTCTTCACCATCCCAAAGGCTTAGGCTTTTTTCATCACTAAGCACCAAACATAATAGACTATAGTAGGTGTAAAAAATTAATTATATTTTATTTTTCAACTACAACATAAAATTTTAGGTTTTTCCCCACTAAAAAACAAAGATAAAAGACTATAGTCCATGACATATATTTTATATAATATAGGTAAAAATTAAGATTAAATAATGAAGCTCAAACTTATTTATATTTACCTTTTTCACATTTAATTATGGTTTATTAGATGTAAATCAGTTCAATATGTTTCTTCTCCATCACAAAATTTCATGTTTCTTCGTCAGTAATCCACAGAGTTAAAAGACAATAAATGAATGACAAATATTTTAGGTTTTTTCTTCTCCATCCCAAACTCTTAGGTTTTTTTCATCACTAAGCACCAAACATAATAGACTATAGTAGGTGTAAAAAATTAATTATATTTTATTTTTCAACTCCAACATAAAATTTTAGGTTTTTCCCCACTAAAAAACAAAGATAAAAGACCATAGTCCATGACATACCTTTTATATAATATAGGTAAAAATTAAGATTAAATAATGAAGCTCAAACTTATTTATATTTAACTTTTTCACATTGAATTATGGTAAATTAGACGTAAATATGTTTAATATGTTTCTTCTCCGTCACAAAGTTTCGTGTTTCTTCGTCAATAAGCCAGAGAGTTAAAAGACTATAAATGAATGACAAATATTTTAGATTTTTTCTTCACCATCCCAAAGGCTTAGCCTTTTTTCATCACTAAGCAACAAACATAATATACTATAGTAGGTGTAAAAAATTAATTATATTTTATTTTTCAACTCCAACATAAAATTTTAGGTTTTTACCCACTAAAAAACAAAGACAAAAAGACTATAGTCCATGACATATATTTTATATAATATAGGTAAAAATTAAGATTAAATAATGAAGCTAAAACTTATTTATATTTACCTTTTTTACATTGAATTATGGTAAATTAGATGTAAATATGTTCAATATGTTTCTTCTCCGTCACAAAATTTCGTGTTTCTTCGTCAGTAAGCCTGAGACTTAAAAGACTATAAATGAATAACAAATATTTTATGTTTTTTCTTCTCCATCCCAGAGTCTTAGGTTTTATTAATCACTAAGCACCAAACATAATAGACTATAGTAGGTGTAAAAAATTAATTATATTTTATTTTTCAACTCCAACATAAAATTTTAGGTTTTTCCCCACTAAAAAACAAAGATAAAAGACTATAGTCCATGACATATATTTTATATAATATAGGTAAAAATTAAGATTAAATAATGAAGCTCAAACTTATTTATATTTACCTTTTTTACATTGAATTATGTTAAATTAGATGTAAATATGTTCAATATGTTTCTTCTCCGTCACAAATTTTCATGTTTCTTCGTCAGAGAGTTAAAACACTATAAATGAATGACAAATATTTTAGGTTTTTTCTTCACCATCCTAAAGTTTTAGGTTTTTTTCATCATTAAGCACCAAACATAATAGACTATAGTAGGTGTAAAAAATTAATTATATTTTATTTTTCAACTCTAACATAAAAGTTTAGGTTTTTCCCCACTAAAAAACAAAGATAAGAGACTATAGTCCATGACATATATTTTATATAATATAGGTAAAAATTAAGATTAAATAATGAAGCTCAAACTTATTTAGATTTACCTTTTTCACATTGAATTATGGTAAATCAGACGTAAATATGTTCAATATGTTTCTTCTAGATCACCAAATTTCATGTTTCTTCGTCAATAAGCCAGAGAGTTAAAAGACTATAAATGAATGACAAATATTTTTTTTTCTTCACCATCCCAAAGGCTTAGGCTTTTTTCATCACTAAGCACCAAACATAATAGACTATAGTAGGTGTAAAAAATTAATTATATTTTATTTTTCAACTACAACATAAAATTTTAGGTTTTTCCCCACTAAAAAACAAAGATAAAAGACTATAGTCCATGACATATATTTTATATAATATAGGTAAAAATTAAGATTAAATAATGAAGCTCAAACTTATTTATATTTACCTTTTTCACATTTAATTATGGTTTATTAGATGTAAATCAGTTCAATATGTTTCTTCTCCATCACAAAATTTCATGTTTCTTCGTCAGTAATCCACAGAGTTAAAAGACAATAAATGAATGACAAATATTTTAGGTTTTTTCTTCTCCATCCCAAACTCTTAGGTTTTTTTCATCACTAAGCACCAAACATAATAGACTATAGTAGGTGTACTAAATTAATTATATTTTATTTTTCAACTCCAACATAAAATTTTAGGTTTTTCCCCACTAAAAAACAAAGATAAAAGACCATAGTCCATGACATACCTTTTATATAATATAGGTAAAAATTAAGATTAAATAATGAAGCTCAAACTTATTTATATTTAACTTTTTCACATTGAATTATGGTAAATTAGACGTAAATATGTTTAATATGTTTCTTCTCCGTCACAAAGTTTCGTGTTTCTTCGTCAATAAGCCAGAGAGTTAAAAGACTATAAATGAATGACAAATATTTTAGATTTTTTCTTCACCATCCCAAAGGCTTAGCCTTTTTTCATCACTAAGCAACAAACATAATATACTATAGTAGGTGTAAAAAATTAATTATATTTTATTTTTCAACTCCAACATAAAATTTTAGGTTTTTACCCACTAAAAAACAAAGACAAAAAGACTATAGTCCATGACATATATTTTATATAATATAGGTAAAAATTAAGATTAAATAATGAAGCTAAAACTTATTTATATTTACCTTTTTTACATTGAATTATGGTAAATTAGATGTAAATATGTTCAATATGTTTCTTCTCCGTCACAAAATTTCGTGTTTCTTCGTCAGTAAGCCTGAGACTTAAAAGACTATAAATGAATAACAAATATTTTATGTTTTTTCTTCTCCATCCCAAAGTCTTAGGTTTTATTAATCACTAAGCACCAAACATAATAGACTATAGTAGGTGTAAAAAATTAATTATATTTTATTTTTCAACTCCAACATAAAATTTTAGGTTTTTCCCCACTAAAAAACAAAGATAAAAGACCATAGTCCATGACATATATTTTATATAATATAGGTAAAAATTAAGATTAAATAATGAAGCTCAAACTTATTCATATTTACCTTTTTTACATTGAATTATGGTAAATTAGATGTAAATATGTTCAATATGTTTCTTCTCCGTCACAAATTTTCATGTTTCTTCGTCAGAGAGTTAAAACACTATAAATGAATGACAAATATTTTAGTTTTTTTCTTCACCATCCTAAAGTCTTAGGTTTTTTTCATCATTAAGCACCAAACATAATAGACTATAGTAGGTGTAAAAAATTAATTATATTTTATTTTTCAACTCTAACATAAAAGTTTAGGTTTTTCCCCACTAAAAAACAAAGATAAGAGACTATAGTCCATGACATATATTTTATATAATATAGGTAAAAATTAAGATTAAATAATGAAGCTCAAACTTATTTAGATTTACCTTTTTCACATTGAATTATGGTAAATCAGACGTAAATATGTTCAATATGTTTCTTCTAGATCACCAAATTTCATGTTTCTTCGTCAATAAGCCAGAGAGTTAAAAGACTATAAATGAATGACAAATATTTTTTTTCTTCACCATCCCAAAGGCTTAGGCTTTTTTCATCACTAAGCACCAAACATAATAGACTATAGTAGGTGTAAAAAATTAATTATATTTTATTTTTCAACTACAACATTAAATTTTAGGTTTTTCCCCACTAAAAAACAAAGATAAAAGACTATAGTCCATGACATATATTTTATATAATATAGGTAAAAATTAAGATTAAATAATGAAGCTCAAACTTATTTATATTTACCTGTTTCACATTTAATTATGGTTTATTAGAACGCACCAGATCCCCAGCAAGGCACGTTCGCGGGAGGAACCAAAACGCCGCTGCGATCCCGACCGAAGACCCCCGAGGCGAGAACTCTGGCAGGAGGTCGAGAACCCGAAACCAGGGGCCTACCTTGAACGGCTCATCTCCCCATCGATCCCCAGCGCACAGCGACGAGGACGATTACCGCACCCCGCTGTCCCGGGAAATCATGGCTGCCCCCATACCCCAAGGGATGGAGAAACCACCGACGCTGTCGACATACGACGGCACCTCCGACCCGGACGATCACCTAGAAGACATCAAGGCCATGCTCGACTACCGAAACGTCCGGGGAGCTATCAAGTGCAGACTCTTCCCGACGACTCTGAGGAAAGGCGCTATGACCTGGTATAAAAGTCTGGAGCCCGAATCAGTTACGTCATGGAGGGTCTTGAAGGACCTGTTCTCCAAACACTTCACGGCGTCCCGACGCCACCCGAAGACAGAAGCAGTCCTCGGGGCGATCATCCAGGGCCCCGACGAACCTCTCCGAAAGTACATCGAAAGGTTCACTCGGGAAGCAGTGCAGGTGACGACGTCCGACGAGATGAAACGCTACTTAATGGAACAAGGTCTGCGCCACGACTCCAAGTTCTACGAGGCCGTAGGCATACACCGGCCAACATCCCTCCAAGATTTCCTCGACAGAGCCGCGCATTACATCCAATTCGAGGAAACACAGGCGACCAACTCCGCTCGCAACACCCGAGACACGGAGGCCCCCCGCAGGCACCGAGACGACGGAGCCTCGAGCCATCTAAGAGGAGGAGACCGACGTCGAGAAGATCGCCCCTGCGAACCCCGCGAACAACGCGAACCGCGCGGCCCGACCGGCAGATTCACAGAGTACACAGCCTTGGTCGCTTCACGCGAGCGCATACTGGCCGAATGCGCTAAAACCGAGTTCGTGCAGGGAGGTGTCCGTTTTCCGCGACCAACACCCCCCAAACCCAACGTGGACAAATCGAAATACTGCCAATTCCACAGGAGCCACGGGCACGTGACAGAAGACTGCATCCATCTCAAGGATGCGATCGAAATTCTAATCAAAGACGATCACCTGAAGCGATACACCCGAGGAGGCGAGCCACCTAGGCCAGAGGCTCCAGAAGCCAAGAAAGTCGAGGAACTTCCCTCTCCAGAGGACAACAGCAGGCTCCAGGTCGCGTTGTGTGTCAGCCGCCCCGAAGATTGGTTCGCGGGCAGAGAATTCGGTCTCCCCGAAGGGCCCGACCTAATCGACGAGCCAATCCGGCCAACTAGCCGGTGGGAATACTTCCCCAGAGCCATGGTCATCTCTGATGGAGCCACGAGGAGTCTGTCCATCGGATCCGTGAAAAGAAAATTTGACGAACTCATCGCGAACAACTCCGGCAAAATGAGCACGCTAGACAAATTCCGAGGTCGCTCCAACCCGATCACATTTTACCTCGAGGAACTCCCCGGGGGATCCCCCAATTCCAACATACCCCTGCTCATACGTGCCCGGATGGCAAACTTCGACGTCAGGCGCCTCCTCGTTGACGGCGGGAGCTCGGTTGACATCATGTACTCACACCTGTTCACAACTCTCCAGCTCGACGAATCCAACCTTCCCCCCTATGTAGGCTCCGACCTTCAGGGGTTCAACGGGACGACGACAAGACCTTGGGGATACGTGGAATTGAAAGTCACCTTCGGAGAAGAGGAAACGGCTAGAGACATCAGCATCCGTTTCTTAGTCATCGAATGCCCATCCCTCTATAGCTGCATCCTGGGCAGGACGACGATAGCAGAACTCACCGCGGTACCCTCCACCGTCCACCTGAAGATGAAATACTACACAAGAAGGGGGGCCGTGGTGACCCTCAACGGAGACATCGAGGCCGTCCGAAGATGTTTCGAAGTCGCGGTGAAAGGCCTAGACTCCATCGCTCCAGCGACCAAGAAGAAAACGTCAAGCACAACGCCAAAGGGCAAACCAACGGAGCTGGTCGGATCCGTTGAGCTCGACAGTCGCTTCACCGGCGAGCTCTGTAACACCCCACTTCCCAAAACAAATAAAATATGAATAACATAATAAAAATCAGAGTTTCCTTCCCAAGTGGGATATCACATAAAAATCACGTTTCCTTATAAAAAGGTTTTTCTCCAAATACAGCGGAATATTTAAATAATACAATTAAATAAAAAATTTGATACGTTCGCAGGAAAAAAAAATAGGAGTTCAACATGAAACAATAAAAATGCCCAAGTCCCGTGCTACGTATCAGAGCATCCTAGACTCGACAGTCACACCAATATCCAAGCTAGCTAAGCACCTGGATTATCTGTACTTCCGAAGAAGCACAGACCACAACAACAACAAGGGGTGAGAAATCATGATCAAAAATATAATGGTAATGTAATACATGTAATAAGGCAGTAAAACACACCAACACATCAATTATTCACCCCAACAACACCATATAACGAACCTACTGTTCAAATTACAATATAACATATTATAATGCAATTATGCAACTCAACACCATGCATGCGGTACCGACTCATTGGTTCATTCAATCGAACCTGGATAGATCACTTACGCTCCTCCTGAGACATGATCTATCCCCCACCATTCTCCACAAAGGAGTACGGATGAATCACTTACGCTCCTCCTGAGACATGATTCATCCCACCAAAACACCATGATATGCAAGACACCAATGCATAATTATTATATTCTGGCACGCTAAGTGCACACGATCCTCCTGATCATATCATCATACAACAATGCATATGTATAGATATATTACACCAACACCATATAAATCAATCAGATAGTAAACGAATTCATACTATCACACCGGATATAACTACGTCCCCCCCCCCCCCCCCCACTCGGGGATACACGATCCTACTGATCACTACACACATATACATTACTAATTGCTCACCAACAATATTAAGGGAAACGCGTACTATCCCCAAGTACACAAGTTATATCCCATACTCATCATTTTCACACTACAGCAAGGCTAGAAGGATCACACGAGACCAATTCAGACATCTCACCAAAAGTCTCTGAGGTTACTTAGAACCTCCCTAAACCAACACCTCAGCCTATACACCAAAATCAATAATTCATCAACATCAATCCACAATCACAAACATGCCAATAGATATTATACTTACCAATTATCCTATAATTTCTACTCTAGAACCGACATTACGGTACATTACCGACACTTCAGAGTCACTCTGAATCTCACCAAGGTCCTAACCATAGTCATTAACGACACTATAGGGAAACAACACATAACTTTTCCCAAAGCTATAATCACTGTCATTGTCAACACTACGGTAACAACACATAATCTCATCAGCTTTATATTCCTAGTTACTATCAACACTACAGTAACATCAACAATCCAACAAAATGGATCAATACTACAGTAACATCATCACCATATATATATATACCCCAAAATGCATCATCATCATTCATCAATCCCCCAACCTCAACAATAATCATAGCATGCCAATATAAAACTTTATATAACGATAAATTCCTACGGGGTTAAGGAATCCCCTCTACCCTATACATGTATAAACCATTCCCAATCAAATTTCTCCCCCCTTACCTTATAGAATTCCTCCTAGAATTGGTCTCTTGGCCTTCTCCTTCCTCTTCCGTTCTTCGTTCCCTTTTTCCTTCGTTCTTTTTCACTTTCCTCGTTCTTTCCTCTTCTCTCTTTCTATCGCTCTTTTTTCTCAATTTTCTAAAATGTATCGTAACTCTCCTAACCCCTCATATTCTATTTCCCTTTTTAATTATTCTAATCCCAATAATAATAACTAATAAAATAATATAATATTAATAATCTTAATAATAATAATAATACTAATATAATCTTACTAATATTAATAATACCACATATTAATAATAATAATAATAATAATAATAATAATAATAATAATATTAATAATTCTAATAATAATAATAATGATAATAATAATAATAATCTTAATAATAATAATACTATTAATAATAACAATAATAATAATATTATTATCTCTCCAATAATCATAATAATACTTTTAATAATAATAATAATAATAATAACACTAATAATAATAATAGTAATAATAATAATAATAATAATACTATTATTATTATCACACCAATATCCCACGCCTATGGTAATCCCTTTCCTCTCCATTCCAACTTTTCTAATATCTCCTTGCTACCCCTTCATATTTCCTTCCTCACGGTTTCTATCGTGACTTTTCATATTTCCATTCTAACTTCCCAATAACCCTTTCACCTCTTATTTTACTTATTCCAACCACTAATATTCCCAATAATAATTCTAATAATAATAATTATAATAATCATTATAATAATAATAATAATATAATATAATATAATACTATTATAATATTATAGTAATATTCAACATAATAATAATAATAGTGATACACCCAACAATAATTATAATTATAATAATAATAATATTATCACACCAATAATAATAATAATATTAATAAAAATAATATAATAATAATATAATAATACTAATATTATTATTTCACCAAAATAATAATAATATTAATAATAGTAACAAATATAATAAATATAATAATAATAATAACACCCCCACCAATGTTACTATTATTTTTATATTACTATATTTCACACCAAAATATCACCAATAGTCCTCCCACATTAGGGACACCCACCAAACATCATCAAATACACCCCCACCAAAGGGCACACCAACATATAATTTTTAAAATAATAATAAAGTGACTAAATAATTAAAATGGGTGTTACAACTCTCCCCCACTTTAATTATTTTCGTCCTCGAAAATTACCTGATGGAAATAGCTCCGGATACGCTTCTCGTATCCTGCTTTCCAACTCCCAGGTCACACTGCCTCCTGCAGCACCTCCCCAAGCTACCTTCACCAAAGGTATCTCTTTCCCTCGGAGCTGTTTCATCTTACGGTCCTCGATCCTCAACGGCATCGTCTCAATAGTAAGATTCTCCCGAACCTGAACATCATCTCTCTGAATCACATGAGATGGATCAGAAACATATTTTCGCAATTGCGACACATGAAACACATCATGTAGATTCGACAACTCCGGCGGCAACGCCACCCTATAGGCCACAGCACCAACTCTTTGCAAAATTTCATAAGGTCCAATAAACTTAGGATCCAGCTTCTTGGACTTCAACGCCCGACCCACACCAGTCATCGGGTTAACTCTTAGGAATACGTGATCACCTACACAGAATTCCAACTCTTTCCTCCGATTATCATGATAACTCTTCTGCCTACTCTGAGACACTTTCATTTTCTCACGAATCATCTGAATCGTCTCAGTAGTCTGCTGAACAATTTCTGGTCCAAGCACCACACTCTCACCGGTCTCATACCAACACAGAGGAGTCCTACACCTCCTCCCATACAAAGCTTCAAAGGGTGCCATTCCAATACTCGAATGGTAACTATTATTGTACGTGAATTCAATCAATGATAAATGAGTGTCCCACGCACCACCCTTTTCCAATACACAAGCTCTTAATAAATCCTCAAGCGACTGAATAGTCCTTTCCGATTGACCATCAGTTTGTGGATGATAAGCTGAACTTAATTTCAACTTAGTACCCAAAGCTTCTTGCAAGCTCTTCCAAAATTCTGAAGTAAACCTCGGATCTCTATCCGACACAATACTGGACGGAACACCATGTAACTTCACAATTACCCGAATATAAATCTCCGCCAGCTTCGTCAACGGAAAACTAATATTAATTGGCACAAAGTGTGCAGACTTCGTTAACCGATCCACAATCACCCATATAGCATCAAAACCTCTCGCCGTATTTGGCAATCCTATAACAAAGTCCATAGAAATGCAATCCCATTTCCAAACCGGAATTTCCAACGGTTGCATAAATCCAGAAGGTCTCTGGTGTTCTACCTTCGATTTCTGACACGTCAAACAGGCATAAACAAATTGAGCAATGTCTCTTTTCATACCAGACCACCAAAATAATTTCTTTAAATCATGATACATCTTCGTAGCTCCGGGATGAATACTCAGATTACTACAGGGTCCTTCACTCAAAATCAGCTTTTTCAGTTCCTCATCATCTGGTACACAAATCCTGCCTCTAAATCTCAACACACCTGTACTATCCAATTTAAAGTCACTATCGGAGTCACTTCCTACTCCAGGCATCAAATCTACCAATTTCACATCCAACTTCTGATTCTCTCTAATCATATCCAAGAAGTCATTATTTACCTGCAACATACCCAACATTACACTCTCTGCAGTAGTTTCACAAACCATGCTCAAATCTCTGAATTGTTCAATTAACTCAATTTCTTTCACCATCAGAGCTGCCATATGAATTGTCTTTCTACTCAAAGCGTCTGCCACTACATTGGCCTTTCCCGGATGATAACTCAAACTGAAGTCATAATCCTTCAAAAATTCTAACCATCTTCTCTGCCTCATATTCAGCTCTTTCTGATCAAACAGGTATCTCAGACTCTTATGATCACTAAACACTTCAAATCTTGAACCATACAGGTAATGCCTCCAAATTTTCAACACAAAAACAACCGCAGCTAACTCAAGATCATGAGTAGGATAATTTCGCTCATGCACTCTCAGTTGCCGCGAAGCATATGCTACTACCTTACCATTCTGCATAAGAACTCCTCCTAATCCCATCTTAGACGCATCACAGTACACCACAAACGGTTCACTCGGAGTCGGTAACACTAACACCGGTGCCGTAGTCAATCTCTTTTTCAACTCTTCAAAACTTTCTTCACAAGCAGCGTCCCATACGAAAACTTGGTTCTTTCTCGTCAACTGAGTTAATGGCAACGCCAAATTAGAGAACCCTTCAATAAACCTGCGGTAATAACCAGCTAAACCCAGAAAGCTCCTAATTTCTGTCGCTGTCTTCGGCGGTTCCCACTGCAATACTGCACTTACTTTTGACGGATCCACCGCTATTCCATCTTCAGATATTACATGCCCCAAGAAACTCACTCTCTTCAACCAGAAGTCACACTTTGACAGTTTAGCAAATAATTTATTTTCCTTCAACACTTGCAAGGCAATTCTCAAATGTCCTGCATGTTCTTCATCAGATTTAGAATAAATTAATATATCATCAATAAACACTACAATGAATTGATCCAAATAAGAATGGAAAATTCTGTTCATATACTCCATAAATACTCCCGGCGCATTAGTCACTCCAAACGGCATTACAGCATATTCATAATGTCCATATCGAGTTCTAAAAGCAGTCTTCTGAATATCACCTTCTTTTACTCTTATTTGATGATAACCCGACCTTAAGTCAATCTTACTAAACACACGAGCTCCCACCAGCTGGTCCATCAAATCATCAATCCTCGGGAGAGGATACTTATTCTTAATCGTCACTTTATTCAACTGACGGTAATCGATGCACAAACGCATACTACCATCCTTCTTCTTCACCAACAACACTGGAGCTCCCCACGGCGATACACTTGGCCTAATAAACTTTCTATCCAACAATTCTCCAATCTGAGACTTCAACTCAGCCAATTCCACTGCAGACATCCTGTACGGCGCCATAGAAA
Source organism: Lathyrus sativus (assembly GCA_963859935.3). Lineage (NCBI taxonomy): Eukaryota > Viridiplantae > Streptophyta > Magnoliopsida > Fabales > Fabaceae > Lathyrus > Lathyrus sativus. The sequence goes on along the minus strand of CAWUDS030002219.1, from coordinate 4,369,573 downwards.
TAGGCCTCGTACCAGGAACAAGATCAATACCAAATTCCACTTCTCGCGTCGGAGGCAATTCCGTAATGTCGTCAGGAAACACTTCCGGAAATTCATTCACCACTGCCAATTCCTCCATTGACACTTTGCTATCCACCGATAAAGTTGCAAATAAAGCAAACACTCTAGTTTCATCTTCCAACAAGGCCCTCAATTCTTTATTAGACAAAGAACTTGCTAAAGCTTCCTCTTCAGGGGTCAAGAACAACAATTCCTTCCGAAAACAGTCGATGTAGACTCGGTTGAACTCTAACCAGTTCATACCCAGAATAACATCCAATTTACCAAGTGGTAGACAAATCAAATCCACTTCAAATTCTCTACCGAAAATAGTCAGCGGACACTTCAGGCATACCAAAGAAGTAGTCACTGAACCTATAGAGGGTGTCTCAATAGTCATTCGTCTCTCCAGAGTAGACGGCACCAATCCTATCCTCTCCACACAATCCACAGAAATAAACGAGTGTGTTGCACCCGTATCAATAATAGCAGTTAAAGGAATATTATTGATAATACAAGTACCTTTGATAACACGCTCCTCACTGGCAGCTTGAGTTCCTGCCAAAGCAAACACTTTTCCACCAGCCGGAGACGTTTGAGGCTTCTTCGGCTTCTCACAATGGGTACTGATGTGACCCTTCTCACCACAATTATAACAGGTCGGCATAGTTGCTCTGCAGTCAGCTATCACATGACCTGGTTTTCCACACTTAAAACACTTTTTGGCTTCATTAGGACAATCATTAGCACGGTGTCCCATACCACCGCACCGAAAACATTTCCCTTCAGCAGATGCTCTCCCATCTCTAGGCTTCTTATCAACGACAGCTTTACGTTTTCCCTTATCAGCAGCAACACCATAAGGAGTACCACTAAACCTCTGCTTACCCTTACGGTCATTAACAGCTTTGTAGTGTGCAATCCTTGCCCGGTTATCGTTATCATAGATCCTGCTCCTGCTTACCAGCTCAGGATAGCTCCTGATCTTCTGACAAGCAATCCCCAGCTTAATCTCTGGACGCAGTCCATTCTCAAACTTTAAGCACTTAGAAGTCATTGCCCCTTCCACATTATAGTGAGGACAATACTGCACCAGCTCCTCAAACTTAGCAGCATACTCTGCTACAGTCATACTACCCTGCTTCAGCTCTAAGAATTCAATTTCCTTAGCACTCCGAATATCTTCCGGAAAATACTTCTCCAGAAAACCCTTCCGAACTACCTCCCAAGTAATGGCAGTTCCAGCAGGTTCCAATCTTTGGCGACTATTGTCCCACCAAGCTTCAGCCTCACCCTCCAGCATGTGAGTACCAAACCTCACCTTCTGCTCATCAGTACAATCCATAGTTCTGAAGATTTTCTCAATTGCCTTCAGCCACTTCTGAGCAGCTTCTGGGTCCAGAATTCCTCCTTCAAACGTTGGCGGCTTGTTGCTCCGAAACTGCGCCAAACTCCTGAATTGGGCATCTGCAGTTTGATTCTGATTAGTAACAGCTTGCGCCATTGCTTGCATAGCAGCAGCTAATGCAGCATCGTTCCTTCCTGCCATACTGCTCAAAACATAACAACACCAGGTTAAAAGATATTCAACTACATCATAAAGGACAGACTCAACTCGACTCAACAACACTGGCCGGACGGACCGACCTGCTCTGATACCAATTGTAACACCCCACTTCCCAAAACAAATAAAATATGAATAACATAATAAAAATCAGAGTTTCCTTCCCAAGTGGGATATCACATAAAAATCACGTTTCCTTATAAAAAGGTTTTTCTCCAAATACAGCGGAATATTTAAATAATACAATTAAATAAAAATTTTGATACGTTCGCAGGAAAAAAAAATAGGAGTTCAACATGAAACAATAAAAATGCCCAAGTCCCGTGCTACGTATCAGAGCATCCTAGACTCGACAGTCACACCAATATCCAAGCTAGCTAAGCACCTGGATTATCTGTACTTCCGAAGAAGCACAGACCACAACAACAACAAGGGGTGAGAAATCATGATCAAAAATATAATGGTAATGTAATACATGTAATAAGGCAGTAAAACACACCAACACATCAATTATTCACCCCAACAACACCATATAACGAACCTACTGTTCAAATTACAATATAACATATTATAATGCAATTATGCAACTCAACACCATGCATGCGGTACCGACTCATTGGTTCATTCAATCGAACCTGGATAGATCACTTACGCTCCTCCTGAGACATGATCTATCCCCCACCATTCTCCACAAAGGAGTACGGATGAATCACTTACGCTCCTCCTGAGACATGATTCATCCCACCAAAACACCATGATATGCAAGACACCAATGCATAATTATTATATTCTGGCACGCTAAGTGCACACGATCCTCCTGATCATATCATCATACAACAATGCATATGTATAGATATATTACACCAACACCATATAAATCAATCAGATAGTAAACGAATTCATACTATCACACCGGATATAACTACGTCCCCCCCCCCCCACTCGGGGATACACGATCCTACTGATCACTACACACATATACATTACTAATTGCTCACCAACAATATTAAGGGAAACGCGTACTATCCCCAAGTACACAAGTTATATCCCATACTCATCATTTTCACACTACAGCAAGGCTAGAAGGATCACACGAGACCAATTCAGACATCTCACCAAAAGTCTCTGAGGTTACTTAGAACCTCCCTAAACCAACACCTCAGCCTATACACCAAAATCAATAATTCATCAACATCAATCCACAATCACAAACATGCCAATAGATATTATACTTACCAATTATCCTATAATTTCTACTCTAGAACCGACATTACGGTACATTACCGACACTTCAGAGTCACTCTGAATCTCACCAAGGTCCTAACCATAGTCATTAACGACACTATAGGGAAACAACACATAACTTTTCCCAAAGCTATAATCACTGTCATTGTCAACACTACGGTAACAACACATAATCTCATCAGCTTTATATTCCTAGTTACTATCAACACTACAGTAACATCAACAATCCAACAAAATGGATCAATACTACAGTAACATCATCACCATATATATATATACCCCAAAATGCATCATCATCATTCATCAATCCCCCAACCTCAACAATAATCATAGCATGCCAATATAAAACTTTATATAACGATAAATTCCTACGGGGTTAAGGAATCCCCTCTACCCTATACATGTATAAACCATTCCCAATCAAATTTCTCCCCCCTTACCTTATAGAATTCCTCCTAGAATTGGTCTCTTGGCCTTCTCCTTCCTCTTCCGTTCTTCGTTCCCTTTTTTCTTCGTTCTTTTTCACTTTCCTCGTTCTTTCCTCTTCTCTCTTTCTATCGCTCTTTTTTCTCAATTTTCTAAAATGTATCGTAACTCTCCTAACCCCTCATATTCTATTTCCCTTTTTAATTATTCTAATCCCAATAATAATAACTAATAAAATAATATAATATTAATAATCTTAATAATAATAATAATACTAATATAATCTTACTAATATTAATAATACCACATATTAATAATAATAATAATAATAATAATAATAATAATAATAATATTAATAATTCTAATAATAATAATAATGATAATAATAATAATAATCTTAATAATAATAATACTATTAATAATAACAATAATAATAATATTATTATCTCTCCAATAATCATAATAATACTTTTAATAATAATAATAATAATAACACTAATAATAATAATAGTAATAATAATAATAATAATAATACTATTATTATTATCACACCAATATCCCACGCCTATGGTAATCCCTTTCCTCTCCATTCCAACTTTTCTAATATCTCCTTGCTACCCCTTCATATTTCCTTCCTCACGGTTTCTATCGTGACTTTTCATATTTCCATTCTAACTTCCCAATAACCCTTTCACCTCTTATTTTACTTATTCCAACCACTAATATTCCCAATAATAATTCTAATAATAATAATTATAATAATCATTATAATAATAATAATAATATAATATAATATAATACTATTATAATATTATAGTAATATTCAACATAATAATAATAATAGTGATACACCCAACAATAATTATAATTATAATAATAATAATATTATCACACCAATAATAATAATAATATTAATAAAAATAATATAATAATAATATAATAATACTAATATTATTATTTCACCAAAATAATAATAATATTAATAATAGTAACAAATATAATAAATATAATAATAATAATAACACCCCCACCAATGTTACTATTATTTTTATATTACTATATTTCACACCAAAATATCACCAATAGTCCTCCCACATTAGGGACACCCACCAAACATCATCAAATACACCCCCACCAAAGGGCACACCAACATATAATTTTTAAAATAATAATAAAGTGACTAAATAATTAAAATGGGTGTTACAAGCTCGACCACGAAACAAAGACCAGCGAAGTCAACGGGCAGCCCCCACACCCGGCGCGCCCCATCCCGGACAGAGAATTCGAACTCGTCCCCCTCGGGGAAGACACGAGCAGAACCGTGAGGATAGACGCCGGACTCCCGGACCTCGCGAAACGACAGCTCCAAGCCTGCCTCCGCGAGAATGCCGACCTCTTCGCCTGGAGCGCCGCGGAAATGCCGGGACTTGACCCCGAGGTCGCCTGCCACCAGCTGTCCATCAGCCCTACCGCAAAGGCCGTTGTGCAACGCCGGCGTCGTCAATCCCCCGAAAAATCGGCAGCGGCCGAACAAGCTGTAAAAGACCTCTTAGAGGCAAATTTTATTTCGGAAGCCCGGTATTCAATCTGGCTGTCCAATGTTGTACTCGTTAAAAAGAATAATAGAAAATGGCGCATGTGTGTTGACTATACTGATCTCAATCGGGCATGTCCTAAGGACGCCTACCCCCTCCACAACATCGACAAGCTCGTTGACAACTCCGCGGGCTTCAAGCTCTTGTCCTTCATGGACGCGTACTCGGGATACAATCAGATCCTGATGGCCGAACACGATAAACAAGCCATGGCCTTCATGACGGCGTCGGGCAATTACTATTATAACGTGATGCCCTTCGGCATCAAAAACGTCGGGGCCACATACCAGCGGATGATGAACCGTGTCTTCCACGACGAAATAGGAGACATGCTCGAAGTATACATGGACGACATGATCGTCAAATCCGGCACGGAGGACGACCACGCGGCACACCTCCGGAAGGTCTTCGAGACCGCAAGGTCATGCCGCATGCATTTCAACCTGGAGAAGTGCACCTTCGGCGTCTGCAACGGTAAATTCCTCGGCTACTACTTGACCGAACGGGGGATCGAAGCCAATCCGGACAAATGCCACGCCTTCTCCAATATCACCACGCCTACCACGAAGAAGGCCATTCAGTCCCTCAACGGCGTGCTTGCCTCCCTCTCACGATTCATCGCCAAGTCGGCCCAACACGCCCTCCCGTTTTTCAAACTGCTCAAGAAGGAGACCAAATTCGAATGGAAGGACGAATGTGAGAAAGCCCTCTGCCACCTCAAACGCGTCCTATCCGAACCACCAGTACTGACGCGCCCCGCAACGGGCGAAACCCTATACTTATATCTGGCCGTAGCCAACGAAGCCGTCAGCGCCGTCCTCGTCAGCGAATCTGGGGAGGGCCAAATGCCCATCTACTTTACCAGCAAAGCTCTCCACGGCCCAGAAGTCCGATACCAGCTGATCGAGAAGGTCTCCCTGGCCCTCATAACAGCAGCACGCCGACTCCGACATTATTTTCTCGCACACACCATCGTGCTCCGCACCGATCAGCCCATCCGCCAGCTCCTCGGCCGCCCCGACATGGCCGGACGCATGCTGAAATGGTCGCTAGAACTCTCCGAGTTCGACATTACCTACGAGGGCCGGCACGCCATCAAGGCTCAAGCCTTGGCCGATTTTGTCGCCGAGATGACCACACCGCCCGACCCCACCGCCAGGAGCCACCTCTGGACCATTTTTGTGGATGGCTCCTCCAACTCCACGGGAAGCGGCGCCGGCATCGTCCTTGACAACGATGACGGTACGGTCATCGTAGTCTCCCTCACACTGGCCTTCCCGACGACCAACAACCAGGCCGAGTACGAAGCGTTTCTGGCCGGCCTTCGCCTGGCATCCGACCTGGGAGCCAGGGACATCCGAATCTACACGGACTCCCAGCTAGTCGCTTCACAAGTCAGAGGCGAATATCAAGCAAAAAACGACACCCTCGCCGGATACCTCGCGCTCATCACCGAAAAACTGCGAGGTTTCGACACAGCAGAGATTCAGCACGTCCCTCGCGAGCAGAACACCCGCGCCGACATCCTCTCCAAACTGGCAAGCACCAAAAAGCGAGGCGGCCACAATTCGGTCATTCAAGAGATCTTGTCGCAACCAAGTACCAGCGCGACCACCACCCCCCTCGACATCAACGTTGTCGGGGACACTGACTGCTGGATGACCCCTGTAACACCCTTCTAAACCCCACGGATAATATATGAATAATTAGAGTAAATTTCCATGCATTTACAAAAGGGCATTACACATAACTTTCAAAATAACAAAACCACTTGTCATGCTCATTACTATTTCAATATAAAATTATACTTTACAAAACTTCACTTTGCATGTAGCAGCGGATTCAATTATACCACAATTTTCATAAAAGAAACATTTGTTTTTATCATATAAAACAACATCACTTAGGCACTAAGGCCAACATCATAATACTCCAATGGATATAAACACGTTTATAGAGTACATAATGTATATCTTAAACACAACCGAAGCGATCCCAGTGTTACATGACCAGAGCATGACTCGACCCAACATAATTAAATCACTAAACGGATACACCAAAAGCGACCTCGTAACTACGAGCAATACTACTCCTTGATACCTACATGATGTCATGTAGGACATCATTCCAGCAGAAGGGTGAGAAATATTATCATAATAACAATGCATATAATTATATATACACAAATACACAAGCACAAAATACATATATTCCACATTTTCTCACCACAATTCATTATAACTCATCATGTACAATACAACATATATATATAATCAAATATGGATAATCACCAAGCATATTCATCATGCACGTATCCATAAATCTCAACATTCCACATGAACATACACATATTATGTTTACTCACTAATTCACAATTACACATTCACAATTCTCAAATCAACAATTTATGTTCATAAGCATACTTTCATACAATGATCACATATTCACAACTCTCAATTACACAAGTAATGCACATACACATATTCCACCATTCTCACCATACTTCATCATAACTCATCATATACTTCACAAAGCATATATATATATATATATATATATATATATATATATATATATATATATATATATATATATATATATATATATATATATATATATATATATATATATATATATATATATATATATATATATATATATATATATATATATATATATATATATATATATATATATATATATATATATATATATATATATATATATATATATATATATATATATATATATATATATATATATATATATATATATATATATATATATATATATATATATATATATATATATATATATATATATATATATATATATATATATATATATATATATATATATATATATATATATATATATATATATATATATATATATATATATATATATATATATATATATATATATATATATATATATATATATATATATATATATATATATATATATATATATATATATATATATATATATATATATATATATATATATATATATATATATATATATATATATATATATATATATATATATATATATATATATATATATATATATATATATATATATATATATATATATATATATATATATATATATATAGGAAAATATGGACAATCATCAAACATATCCATAGTTCACAATTACACAAGTCATGTACATACACCTATGCATAACTTCATACAACAATCATATATTCATTCCATGAGACTCAATGAAACTCAATGCAACTCATGCCATGTGGTACCAACACTTGTTATCATTTTTCGGTTTTTACACTTAAACCGGGTCCACCCTTCTAGACCGATAACAACAAAAGCCCGTTCCCTAAGCTTTCAAACCCACCCTTCTAGGTTTGGGACAAGCCACTAGTCTCCATGAAACTAGCAAACATTGCCTCTTGACTAAATGATGCATATGCAATCAACAACAAAATGCACTTAAGACCGATCACACGTCTTAATCCCATGCATTCACATAATTCCTCCCTTCAAGAATTAAACAAGATTGCACACACAACATATCATATAATCAAGTATTCATACTTTT